>SDVV010002294.1:0-23349 GCA_016164225.1 Gammarus roeselii | reverse complement strand
TGTGGCTCTAGGACATGCCATACCCAATTCCATGTGGCTCTAGGACATGCCATACCCAATTCCATGTGGCTCCAGGACATGCCATACCCAATTCCTAACGCAACTTAATTTTAGACTTAATATACATCTCTCTCTCCGCTGAGTGACTTATGTCTTCTGACGGTTTGGTCAGCATGTGCGCCATCTGAGTGCCAGTGTGTAGCCTTGGCGTGTATGCTACGCACATTTTACCCACACAAATTAAACATAAAAAATTAATTGTAAGGGTAAACTTCTATCTACATTTTGTTGTGAGGACGAGGGTAGAACAGGACTTCGTATCATAATAAGACCTTTCGGTATGGCGCATGCAATCGAGTGCTCACGAATTAACGATTTCATGTTAAACTTTTTGGTTAAAGGATGGACAGTAAGCGAATATTATTTCATAATTAACAAGGCCTGACCATGATCTCACCATATAATAAGTTCCGATGTAGAAGGACTCTGTGATCTCGTGTCCTTTCCAGCCTTGGGGTTTTGAAAATATAGTTGTCTAATTTTGGCTTGTGACAGTAGGAAACGTAACCTGGGATGGGATTATACGGGATTATAACTTTGTCTGACGCTCAGATACTATTTTCAGAAAACAAAAATAAAATTGATATCACACGGTCATTAGAAGTGATATAAATAATTTTTACTAATATTCAATTCAGACAGTTTGAATAAATGCATTATAGAGTATAATTACTAACCGTCTTTGTTTTGAATTCCCATTCTTCATTCGAATCAAAACGAAACCTGAAACAAAACCAGGATCTCGAGCTGACGTCGAGAACACCTTTTCCAAGCCTAACCAATAAAAAAACTCCTAGCACGTGAACTTATTCTATGTCTGAACTTATTCCATGGTCATACCAACCATGCTTATAGAGTTATAATGCACAACAAATGTCTAAATTCTGTTATATTTTCTAGGAGGATAGCGACACCCGGCATCTCGCTCTAACGGGGGAGGACGTTTTCAGCCTCTGGAGCAAAAGAAGAACCCGTCGGTCTCTGTACAGGAACATGAGCGCTCTCTGCTGCTCCTGTAAGCCGACCTACATGTAGCAGTTACAGAGACCTGTGCTGCTATAACCTCGCCACGTTGTGTAGCAGTTGCAGACATCCCCGTGCAGCTATAACCCCGTCACGTCGTGTAGCAGTTGCAGAGAGCTGTATCGTCTTTGTCTTTGTTGTTACTGTTGGTTTTGGTCCCCGTGTGGTGGAAGCAATGTTAGCGATGGTTGCATTAAAACAATCATCTGCGTGCATAAACAATCTTGAAAATGTGAGCGTGAGTCCTGTTTCAGAGCTTCATTTATTACCTTAGGTGTGTAGAACAGACATAAATATGTCTCATTACTTATATGACTACTTATATGTATATACATTTCTTAGACAAGCGAGGTTTTCGTGATTCACAAATGAGTACTTCAATGTCTCGTGTTTCCTTTCTGTTGGAGGAACGGCTTGTGCAGTATTAAGAAGTTGAAATGCTTCTTCATTAAAAGAAGATATCTTGTTTTCTGGTTAGGAAGACTATAATTGCCTTATAAGTCTCTCTTTTTAATGCTTACTAAACAAGCACTCATTTGCTCTTCAAGTTCGTGTTGTTTCTTCAAGGTTTGCTGGGTATGCTCTCTATTACTTCCGTGGTGGTCCCACGAAGCCCAAATGAGTGGAGATTAGCGTTGGTAAAGTCATGATACCCCCTCGTGCCAATCCTACGTCCCATTGTCTCTCCTCACTAGAAATCCCTGTCGCTAATCTTATCTCAAAGCCAATGACCTACATTTAACCGATGACATCCGTCTCAATGCGTCTTGAAAGCCTCTTAACATGTCCCAAGATTGCACTTCACCGATGGTTGGTGTGTTGATCATAATAGGAGGATGCACAGATGCCCATCCTTAGGTACAGGCACATCTATTTCCTATAGGACAGTAGTCAGCTGCAAACGGACACCACTGACTGAGCACGCTCAGGCCCAGGCCCTCATCTGAATTATTAGTTAGAAATAAGCTTCTTCTTGCCACAAATCATATTGTTTAGGTAGATGTTCATCCCTCCAAGCGCTAATACAAGTACTCACGTGTCCTCTACTTTATTATTTATGTCAATTCGACTTATCTGAGTATATAACTTAATCGTGAGTATTCAATACATTATTCAGTATTATATATCACTACTTATGTACTCGAAGTTAAACGTTACTGTTACTTAGATATTCACGCTCCAATATATTTCATATTTTATTTAAATGTTGTTTTGCCTTAAATTGCAAATATCTTGGTCGAACAAAAAATGATAACAACTTGCATTTTGCACATATTTCGTTGTATTTCGATTAAATCTCAATCATCTTTTTATTGCAGCTTTTGTAAATATTTTGTGCTTTATTCCAATTGTTTCCATTGTAATGCGTCACGAGCTGCATGTTCGATCCCATCCTATTCGGTCCTTCGTGTTCGTCCATGTGACGTAGAAGTATGGTATTTGCTTGTGTATTATCCCAGTATTTGCAGGTGCAGTATTCAGCTGCTTAGAGCTGTATTATCTTTGTATTTGCAGGTGTAGTATCCCGGTATTTGCAGGTGTATTTTCCCGGTATTTGCAAGTGTAGTATTCAGGCTCCCGCAGCTGCATTGTTCCAATATTTGCCGTTACAATATTCAGGCATATGCAGGTGTATTATCCCGGCATTTACATGTATAGTATTCAGAAATTTGCAGCTGTATTATTCCGGTATTTGCTGGTTTAGTTACCTAGCATTTATAGGTGAAGCAACCCGTTACTTACAGATGTTGCCTCCCAATCCCTGCAACTGTAGTAACTTGATATTTGCAGCAGTAGTCTCCAGATATTTGCAGTTGCAATGTCACGGTATTTGCAGGTACAGTATCCCGGTATTTGTTTGAGTATTATCCCAGTATTTGCAGGTAGAGTATCCCAGTTCCAGATGCCCCTAGAAACACAATGTCATAAATCCGTAGAGATAATCATGTACGCGCAAACAATGATTGTCGTGGTATGCCAGTGTAATAAATAATATTGTTTAGAGATATTGAGCTAAGGGAACCGTCTGCGTTGACAAAGCGAGATATTTATGCTATGTAAAAATTTATGTGAAATTGAATTCCAAATATTGAACATTTTCTTGTGACCTGACAAACTCAGAAAAGACGCTAGAAGTACTGGGCCGATATGCCACGTTCGTAGTCTTGATTACTGTTCTCGAATCCCATTCCGCAGATACAAGGCCGATTGAGGAGAACACTATCAACGTTTGTGTTTGTTTAGAGCTAGAAAATGTGTTAAGAGAATGAGTCACTGTGTCAGAACGAAGTAAAATTTTACATTCATTGAAAGCACAGTAACCGCCGAATGAGGTGTTTGAAGAGAACACGATGCCGTGAAATACAGAGTGTTTGTGTGAGCGTAGTGCAAGCTTCACTGCACTCGAACCAGCAATAAGACCGAATTGGGGTATTTTTATATGGATGTCATATTGTAGCAATTACTTATACTATCCAATTAGTGTTGATATCAAGCCTACTATTGTGTAGTTCTTCTTAAGGACCAGTTAAAGTGTTTATAGCGTTATTTACCGCTTCGTATAAAATACTCTGTTACTTGCAAGAACCGGGTGATATTCTTACTACAATCTAATCATAAATTGTGATAAAATTGAGTCAACGTTACCATAAGAATACAGTGTATTGGCCCCTTTTTGCGGTACCACGTTAGGCGATATCTTTCAAGCGCTGGGCGCTCGCGATGTTCATCTTTTCTGCAACTGTTGGCGTTCGTGTCAGGCTTATTGCGTAGCACTTGCCTTCTCTTCATTTTTGGTGGAAACCTTCAATTGCTGACGATGGCCGACTTCAAACTTTTTCCGGTGCGAAAAAATTAATGCCGTAAAATTTACACTGCGCAGTGGTCATGTCAAGTGTCCTAAATATTGTGTTAGGCAGGCGTGTTTCGTGACCAGAAATCGGGAACGTGTTGAGTGGCTACCGATCATGTGTGAATGTACTGAGTTCATAGATGACGTTCCAAAAGCTGCTTATCACATTGAAAGCGTTTGGTGCCAGAAGAACGTTGATTCCAGAGCCCTAGAAAGCCTTGGCAGTCTAATCTAATCTATCACATTGGAAAACAATCTTTCTAAATCGTGAAGACGTTTTCAAACAAAATGAGCCTCGACAAGTTCTCTCAAGTCTGTTTTTTCAATGTCACTAAATTGTTACTTCGAAATATTTATTCGCTTTGTATTTTGTCTGTGTAGTCACAATCCTTCATTCGGTCGAATGCCTGGCCTGACATCAGACGTGATACTCAGGCTGTGTAGTCAAAATCCTTCATTCGGTCGAATGCCTGGCCTGACATCAGACGTGATACTCAGGCTGTGTAGTCACAATCCTTCATTCGGTCGACTGCCTGGCCTGACATCAGACGTGATACTCAGGCTGTGTAGTCACAGTCCTTCATTCGGTCGACTGCCTGGCCTGACATCAGACGTGATACTCAGGCTGTGTAGTCACAGTCCTTCATTCGGTCGACTGCCTGGCCTGACATCAGACGTCATACTCAGGCTGTGTAGTCACAGTCCTTCATTCGGTCGACTGCCTGGCATGACATCAGACGTGATACTCACCAAAGATGAGGCGCACTGTTAGCCGTGGATTAAATTGTTACACTTCCGAATTATAACGATATAAATTCTTATGCTTTCTATGACATTTATCACTCGTATATGAATAATCGTGAACTATTTCTTACTAATATATCTGCGCAATAACTGTTTTTCAATTCAAGTAAGTGTTGAAATACCCTAGTAGACTGCTCGTTTTCGTAAATCGTGATCTTGGTGTTTAAGTGCTGCCACTACTCTCATAAAGACCTCAGCGTTCAAGTGCTGCCACTACACTTATCATGATCTATAGTAATTTACTCGTGTATCGGGTACACGATTCCTGCTAACAAAAACGTCCCGTACTTGAGCTGATAGGTGAACATCTGGGCACCGTGGCCCCTGTGGCGTTAAAAGCCTTCATGTGTAGCTTCAGCATCCTATCAACGGTTTAAATTGGTAGAACTACATTACGTTTAGTGAAATATGTAGAATACATGACTGCAACGCTGGGAATGCATGACTGCAACGCTGGGAATGCATGACTGCACCGCTGGGAATTGATGACTGCAACGCTGGGAATGCATGACTGCAACGCTGGGAATACATGAGTGCAACGCTGGGAATGCATGACTGCAACGCTGGGAATGCATGACTGCAACGCTGGGAATGCATGACTGCAACGCTGGAAATGCATGACTGCAACGCTGGGAATGCATGATTGCAACGCTGGGAATGCATGACTGCAACGCTGGGAATGCATGACTGCAACGCTGGGAATGCATATCGTATGCGTTTATGCATTCCATTCCCTCAGTCTATTCAGGTACTTCTTCTTTCCCAAACACACACTGTTATCATTTTCTAATGCTAACGCCAATTGTTTCTCTGTGTATGGTCTACGTAGTTTGAAAAACTCTGTGCACATCTTGAAACAACACTGGTATAATGCCTTGCAGCGGTGCCAGCCTTAGTTTCGACTTTACCCGGGTACAAGTTAACAATGGAAAATGGTTGACCGACCATAATCCACCCCTACTTTTCAATCGGAGAGTGCCGATTTAAATCCGAGTCACACTCAATGCAATATTCAGCAATACAACGATGGGGAATACAACACCAACAACCCTGGAATTACGAAGCTTAGCTAGACAGCGTTATTACAACTACGCTGCACAAAGAAACTTTAGAAAGCAGTTACACCGTCGAAATCGGTTCTATTATCATTAGCTCGTGTAAAGTATGCGAGGTAATGTACATTTCATAACACTTTCTGAAATAGAATTCGCATGGCGTGATGCCGTTCACTTGTTCGTGTAGCAGACATAAATTGTTGATCATCTTTGCTCCTGCAGCTCATGCCGTAGGAATAATGTGTCCTGCACTTTCAGCTCCCCGCACCAGTGATTTGCTACCCTAATTATTCAAAGTGAGCCTCTCGCCCATATTAACATTCTTCATTTCAGAATGGGATTTCCTTGAATAGAGAATTAGTAATACTATTGTAATTTCATTGTATATTTTCCCCAAGATTCACATATGCTGGTATGGATATCAGTTCAAGAATCCTCTGACTATGCCGTCTCCCGCCTAACTGTCAAGCGTGACCTCATGACTGACCTTCCTTACCGACTCTTTCAACCCGGTTTTATGCGAGTATGAACTGCATGCCTCATTCGCACATAGACTTGATGATAGCAAAACGAGGCACTTCACCCTGAGTTGAATTTCAAACCCAGATGCTGCCCAGCCTAGCAACACTAGTACACTATAGCTTGACACACCCACGCCCAACGCTGCTATAGCTTGACACACCTACGCCCAACGCTGCTATAGCTTGACACACCTACGCTTAACGCTGCTCTAGCTGGACACACCTATGCCCAATGCTGCCCAACGCTGCCCAACGCTGCTTGACACACCTACGCCCAACGCTGCTTGACACATCTACGACTAACGCTGCTTGACACACCTACGCCCAATGCTGCTTGACACACCTACGCCTACCGCTGCTGGACAAACCTACGCACAACGCTGCTATAGCTTGGCACACCTATGCCCAATGCTGCCCAATGCTGCTTGACACACCTACGCCTAACGTTGCTTGACATACCTACGCCCACGCTGCTCTACACCCCTATGCCCAACGCTGCTTGACACACCTACGTCCAACGCTGCTTGACACACCCACGCCGAACGCTGCTTGACGCACCTACGCCCAACGCTGCTTGACCGTCCTACGCCCAACGCTGCTTGACTCACCTACGCCCAACGCTGCTTGACACACCTACGCCCAACGCTGCTTGACACACCTACGCCCAACGCTGCTGGGTCTTAAAGAGTAAAATTTAAAACCAAGCGTACCCCCTCCCCCCACACTAATCTTGGGTGCAGCACTGGGTACCATGCTGCTCTAAGGACCACGTGCCAAGGAAACTATAGTCCAATATCTAACTTGAACTCCATGTCGTATGCACGGTCCAACATTATTTGGCCCATTATGTCTGAGCCTCGTAGTTTTTGGTGAAATTATATGTTGTGACGACTGGACTCTCCTTTGCAGGATTTTATTCGAGTCATGTATTGTTGATTCACTGTCGATTTGCTCTTATTTTGTTATCAACTTTTGTATCCTGGCAATAATATATACGAGTACAAGCTGTGCGATCACACGAAGCCGGTGTATTTGTTATACATTTGCACGTATTTAAACCTGTCATGGTTTCTCTGGACAATAATGTAAATACTATTTTATAATGTTATGGATCTGTCGTCAGAAAATTGTCATGGCATAATCGTTGCTGCAGTGATATTTGTGTGTACGTTTTAGTACTATTTCCCTGAAATAATACGGATATCAAATTATATAGTACTTATATATTAATATGATAATCTAAAAAAACTACTATATTATTATCTACTACGTGTGTTCACGTCCCAACTGATCATACCGAAGTCTAATGGAATTAAAATATAAGCATCTAGCCGCGCAGTGTTGACAATAATTTGAAAATTTTCTCTCGAAGTCATCTCAAAACATTCAAAGTTCAATGAAGTAAAATCAAAAGCAAATGGTGAAACCCCGACTTCACTCAAGACACTATTTGTGATACTTCGTTTTGCTTTTGCGTTTTGCTCACCATATTCTTCATCGTTACAGAGAAAAGGAAATATTACGAAAAAACAATATAGGATATATTAACTAGCGCGTGTGCAGGTTACAAGGTGTCATGGTAGCGACGTTCCCAATAGCTCCATGTCACGCAAGTAGAAAAATTGCTTTGGGAAATCTATTGAGATGCGTGAAACTTCATATAAGTGATCTGAATCGTAGGTACACAACAGGAAATTGTTTACTGTGCTAAAACCTTTTACGGTTCAGAGTACCGAGAGAATCATCACTGTTGAGGAGGTAGGCTTCGAAAATTGCTCCATTAGTATGTAGTAATTTTGCAAATCACTTTGAGATTAAATTAGACTAGAGTGCCACAAATTACTGTGAGTTTGAGAATATTTGTTCACTGTGACAGCTTATTTTTCCATGGGTTCCATTTTTCGACATCATGCTTTGTGTCTCGTTGAATTTCCCTGTCTCGCGTCCACTCACTTCCCTTGTTTATCCAACATCCCTTGTGACGAAAGGCCCCCAAAAATGGCTCCTGTAAACCGTAAATTGGATTTTTTATTAGTTCAACTCCTATTTTAATTATTATAAAATTTACCCGTTGACCAACAGTTGTCCATCCCCTAACCATTTATACACCAATAGTGAGTCAACCGTTGGCTTTACGCCGGTCAGGAACCGGTCAACCGTCCGGGAAGAATCTGACAACGGTCGGTCAAGAACCGGAGAGCCGCCGGTATGTAATCGGTCAACTGTCTGTCTGGCCAACCATCTACCGCAGAAAGTAATTCCTTTAATTCTTGTCTGAGATCATCTGAGAACTGCTCGTGAGAAGCGCTTACATCATGTTATGGAACGGCCAGAGCTGTATTCAAGAATTCTTCTTGTGAACTATCTATTTATTGGACTAATCATCGCCCACTGCCACCAGAGGGCGTTTCCTAACTGAACATCAAATTTTAGATCAAAGTCATAGTTACTAACGAACAAGCCCTAAGATAAAACTATTTTTTCACTCATTTAGTCCCATTTTTATTTCAATATCATTTAACTGGATGTATTTAAAATGTTTGTGATAAAATTCGTTTGCGTGTGTGCAGTTAATTCATAATGCCTGGTACAGTAAATTATCGTCATCAGGTTGATAAACTAGTCTCACTTTCGCCTTATGTTTGCTTAGTTCACAGTGAATAATCTTACGCTCACCACGAAGTTGTTTTCGTTCACGTCCTAATCAGCGACACAAAACCGCCTGCTTCTGATCGGATCAGTTAGAACACATGCATACGATACCAAAAAATTTAAACATGTATCTTATTATACACTAACATCTCTTTAAGAATATTTGGATACCACAATAGCGTTGAATTTATTCAGACATTGAATTGTTTGTTGATCACGTATCATCTTCGACGTTCCAAGTTTCCCTGCACATTATCGTTGATGGACCTGTAATTCTTGGAATCACGAAAATGATCTCATTCGGCATGACTTCGGTGAACTTTGCCTTTTCCACCCCGAAGGATTTCATCATAAGGCGACGACACGATTTTGTTGAGTTGGGTGACGCACGTGAACAAGGAAGACATAAAACGAAACACCTCTGTCTTGATGCTAACGAAGACATAAAACGAAACACCTCTGTCTTGATGCTAACGAAGGACGGAACACCAACTTCCTGATTCATCTCTGACTCGGTCAAGCACTTGAGGCCTCTGAAATCTCATACGATTGTTAGAATAGTCATTTGATTGTTAATAAACAATGAGGAATTATTATTCATTGCTGTTTTTACGAATTTGTACATGCTTGTCTTAAATACCATTCTGTTACTGAAGAAAAACTTGTAAATCCCTTATAGCGAAATCCATGCGACTATATGCTATCATCATGAAAAGTTATTATTTGTAATGAGACTGAGTTATCTGAAGTTATTTTTAATCTAATTTATATTGATTCTAACTTATATCGATGCATTGTCAATTGTGCATGGCAAACGTTACATTTTCTGAAAACTATCTTGGTATAGAACCCACAAGTAAGGAATAACAAAGATATCCTTCATTTTTTTGGGGGGGATTGCACTTCAATGTCAGACTTGGATAAAATGGCGATAACGAGGAAAGACGTTAGGAACCTTCATATAATCATTAATATAATCATTAATAAAATAAGTTTATTCATACACAAATGGAATGTTATTCATGAGGAATACTAAATTTATACACAAAAATCTACAATAACTAAATCGGTACATATAAAAGGCCATAACCTCATTGTTTGTACCTTGCTTTCATGTCCAGATGTGAATGATGAAGCACTTCCTGCTGAGAGGCAATCGGTTCGCCAGGTGGCCATTTTGTTCAAGTGGGAGTAGATATAAACGGTTCGAGTTGCAACTCGCACCGCTGTTTTTCAGAAAAGTCTACGGATGTTTTTTGCACGCCCTATTTCACGATCGCTCAGGTAAGTGACTCAGGTGTGAACGGTGAGCGGTGGTGATTGTTGGTGAATGGTGAGTGATGATTATTGTTGGTGATTTTTGATGTCTTATGATGGAATTTTGGTGTAGTAATATTTGAGTATAGGAAAGTATTATTGTATATGTATAAATTAATATTCGTCCACGGTGTTAGGGCTTATTGAATTGGCTTATCCGCAAAAAATGTTAGCCTGGTACATAGCAGGTTGACTGTATGTGATGGATTTGATTCATTTTTAATAGTATATGTATATTATTATTTATATATCGTATCATTTAGTGTCGCAGGCACCGTTGTTATTTCAATGGGTATTTATTACTCGAACATTATCTTATTTAGGGTATAATAGCGTTGTAATAGAATTTCAACTTGCTGATGCTTCAATTGCTCGATCATTAACATACTTAGGTTTGACAACATGTTCATTATAAGTGAATGCATTATTAAGTAGGTTCTTTGTTATTATAGAGTAAAAGCTATATTATTTGATTGAATCCAGACGCTTTTTTCTTATTGTATATATTTCACAGTTGCAGTATATCTACAGTATCGCTGTTGGAAGTTACAGTATATCTACAGTATGACACTGACATTGCAGACAGTATAGGTAGCAGCCATACAGTATCAGTGAAGTGCATCGTTAGCTCGGCGGTAGTAGGCCTTCATCAAACGCTGTCATAGTCAGATGCCATCTCGAGACCCCCTCCTCTCAAGACCCCGTCTAATAGCGCGATATCGTCCCTGCATGTCAATTTTAGAATCATTAATCACTTGCCGCATATATTCCGTTCGAGAATTAGTCGCGTCCTGTTTATAGCTGATGAATAAATATCCTTTTAGCTTAGAGAAGATTTGTCAGCGTTATTTATGATACAAATGGAAGGCACTACATTTATACGTTCACGTATTTGCAATCCGTATGACTGTGGACAATAAAACATGTATGTTCAAGTTTATATATATTTATTTATTGCATAGTTACATAGTAGCATGGTTACAATATTTTAGGAATATTTACATCAACACCTTAGGAACATTTACATCAACCTATTTTCATCGTATTAGGAGCGGTGGCAAGGGTATACCATCTTAGGAACATTTAAATCAACATCTCAGGAACATTTACATAATACATAAAATCGTCATTCACGCGAGTGTACTCGCCAAAGACGGCTTCCCAGGCCCACGTCTCTTCCAAGTTAAATCCATGTTTACATCAACATCATCACCCAAGACACATCGTTTTCTCTTTTGATTGACGGTAGGTTCAACTTCAATGGATTTTTTGAGAATGTCTGGATGCCATAAGCTAGAGTTATACTCGCGTAAACATTGTAGCGCTTATTTTCTAACTTACTGAGGCCATTTTAATAGAGTGTACAGTTTGAAGCTGGCACGCTCGTGCGCGAATGTTGGGTATGGTCTCAGAGTGTGCGTATGTTGTCTGGTTATGGATATCTCTGTATTGTTTATGTCTGATTTTGGCTTGTGTCTGGTGATTGACACCTTTTGCAGCTGATTTTGTGGCGTCGGATTCGAGCAACATACTGTAATTTTTTGGTTGGAGGCAAAATATTTCACTCGGATAATCGTTGACTGTTTCACTTTTCAGAAGTCCCAGCTGTCTTTTCTTTGTTTCATTGTACAAAGGATGATTTTGGCGTAGTTGGAGAAGTCCATGTATCCAGCCAGGGGAGGTTGCCGCATTTCTGTTTCAATATCGTCCACACATTAGTACTGGAGCAGCAACCAGTCTGTGTTCAAGTAAATGAGCAAGACGTTGTCACCGTAGCGTGGTTTCAGAGTGTCATAAGAGAAGTTGTAAACTTTTGCTTTTGCTTTTTTCGAGCACGTTGAACCCAGCTTGTAGTAGGTGAACTATTCGGATTTATTTTTAAAGTAGGACAATGCCATCGCAGGCAGTGTAGGCAGCATTCAAGTCGCAGTATCACGGTTCCACTGCATCGCTAACTCATCGGTAGTAGAACTTCATCAATCACTGTCATTGAATCAGACGTTATCTTGAGACCCCCCTCCACTCGAGACCACCCTCTAATCGCGATATTTCATTTCTACACGTCAGCTTACGGCACCAATAATCGCTCCCCGTATATATTTCATACGATCTATAGTCCGCTTTCTGTTTGGAGCTGATGAGATATATATGTATATATCTACGACACCTTAGGTAACCGAGTGCAATTTCAATTGCAGGGTATTTATCGCATTTTCAATGCAAAACAGGAGGTGTTGTATTGCAAATCATTACACGTCATGTTGCATAACTGCAATTCATTGCTAGGCTTTCGAGTTATATTAAGGATATTGCAAACAAACATTTATAAGTTATATTTTATTGATAACATATTTATAACACATATTTATTAGAGAAATTACATGGGTTTATCAATTATACGAAAGCATAACTATTCACTCCGAAAACGTATGGGAGCAACTATATGAAACATGAGTAATGACTTCGACTACGCCTCTGCTCTTATCTTGATCGGCGGTATCAGAGGTACTCGGCAGCCTCTTTATCAATGATAAGCATTACTTCTCGGTTGGAGGTGTCTGCTCATCATATTGGCGTAGGATTCATCATCTGGGTATGTTTTTTTCCAATCGATTAGGTTCTAGACTGCTGCCCTTAGTACACATTTTAGATAGATAGATACCTTTGGGAGTATTGTATTCATCACTTCAATACCTTCCCTTGTAACCTTAAGTTTGTTTTTAGACTTCAGTGAGTTTTTTTCTGGACGCTAATTTTTTGATCATATGTACAAGTTTATGACATCGAATCTTTTGAGTTTTTTTTCTTGCTGGCGCCGACATTCACATTCAGTATATTTCCGCATATATCCGAATTATACCCAATTATCCTACCACTCAATCGTTTGAGACATGATTTTCTCTCTTGATATTTCATTTTCAACAATTTTGAAACAAAGTCAGGTATACATTTGATTTTTATGCACAATTTTACACTTCTTATACATGATACAGTTTAATTATCCCATTTCTTAATTCGATTCTTCTAACTTTATAAGGGTTTTCTTCACATAAGGTTTTCTTGATATCACTATCACACGTTCCAATATCACTGCTACTGGGTTCCATCACATGTTTTACCCATATTTTTAGTATTTTCCATGTTGTCTAAGGTTTGGGTCTTCTCTCCCCAATTCAATTTAGCTATTTTCACCCAATCTTCAGACATACTACGTTTCAGTGTTAGTGGCACCGTACTTTCTTTTCCACTCGCACCCTGTTGATCACTTTTTCTCTCGTTATTTTTGAAATCCAGGTCCTTTTTATTATGTTCTATCAATACGCCCTCTGCATCCTTAGAATTTGTATTTTTCATTCATTTGTAATATTATCATACGCAAGATAATAGCATCGTTTGAGATGACGCCAAAACCCGAACGTGTAACTTAATTTGCTTACTCTTATCTCCGCAGTGCAAAGAACACATACCCCCGTGTTATCCTTTACGTTAAAATATTTCCATATCAAACTTGGCGACATCCTTACACAACGAAAGTAGACCGTTTGCTGAAATAGAACAAATCCTTCTCCTATTTATATTTACTTTAATAGGCATATACAGGGACGGTGCCGGCACCGTTGCCGGCACCATATAGCCTTTTACAGAGTCGAGACCGGTTCCATGTAGCCAGTACAGGGTCGATGCCAGCACCGTCGCCGGCACCATGTACACACCAGGTCTACCGTATTTACTTCAATATCTTTTAGCACTACATCCTTTGACGACTTGCACCTCTGATTTGCCTTTTCTTTTCAATAATTTTCATACTCATGACGATGACTTCGTTTCAGATGTCGACATTAATTACTTGTGGATTTATCTTTATTCAATTTTATTTCAATTCTGCACATATAACACACTCCCGCTCCCATCCCATTTTTTATCGAAAAATCGCCAACTCGAGCTATACACCATCCTTCCAGAACAGAATCACAATGACGACTGAGCAAGATTTGATCCGACTTCTGGTTTTATATCCTATCAATCTGTATCACATCTAAATCAGTTACCCCCGAGATAGGTTTATGGCTTCGTTTCATTCTTTGAAATATATTCTCCTACAGATTTCAATAATTCGATGTTACCCCCGAATGTCTGATATGATGTATTCTTTATTCCAATTCATTGCTTAACCTTTGAGTTTTAGGATAGTAGAAACAGTTGATTAAGGAATTACATTGCACAATAGTATTTATTAGTATTAGTTACAGATCTTGCTATCTTCCTCAATGCCATCTACCTCGTTTTTTTTTTCGGAAAAGCATGGCTCGTACATCTAACCATACCCCTCATCACTATATTTCAGTCTCTCAAAATCCTTCATATACCTAGTCATATCTTTGATACGAAAACCGAAGGCTGTTCCGTTCCCGTGAATCCACTAATGTATTGCCTTTTCTTCTTGTACCTTAATTATTGGGAACTTCTCTAATTTAAAGGCATTCTGATATTCATCATTGAGAAATTGTTGCATACGATCCAGATTTTCTTTTGTTCTTAGGTACAATTTGTTTTCCACTACCTCAGCTGTCATGGTGATGATTTTCCACTTGGATCATATCAATTTCGAGATTAGCTTTCTTATTTACCTTAAACTTTGTTACATACGACTGTAACGCGTCGACATAAGTTACCAGAATCCGACTTCCTTTTTCCTTCATCCATATATGACTAGTATCTTCCACTCTTTTGATTCATGTTCTACCCATTCTGAGATAACTGTTATTTCCAACACTAGTCAATATTTGTTTGAGTCTACTTATATCATCTTCGGAGATTTCTTCTTCCGAGACACGTAAACAAAATTTTGCTAAGTGAACATTCATTTTTGTATGTTCTAAGGCGAGCCGTCATGCTCGCCTGATCTCAACGTAACACTGATTCCAATCTTGATATGCAGCTAGCTAATATAAATTTATTACATGTTGCTTTTTCGCATAACATTAGGCCTATCGCTGCTCAGCTAGGTCATCAACTGTGTAAGTATGTGCATGTGTACGTTCAAGCGTACACAATGCGTACACATGCGTACACAATGCGTACACATGCATACACAAATTATAACAAAATTTGAAATTCAAAATTCAATCAAATATCCAAATTTCCAAGGCACAACAGTGCCAAGTCGGTTTATTGAAATGATAACTTGACAACTTAAGTAGGGTCCGGGCCTCAAAAATTTGAAAATTGTATTGAATTTTGAATTTTGTTCGACATTTTTTATAACTCATGTAACACGTACATACGCTTGAACGTACACATGCACATACTTACACAGTTGATGACCTAGGTGAGCAGCGGTAGGCCTAATGTTTTGCGAAAAATCATCATTTAATCATCTTATTTTAGCTAGCTGCATCCCGGAATAGGAATCAGTGTTACGTTGAGATCAAGTGGAGCAGGACGGCTCGTCTTAGAATATACGAAAATGAATGTTCACGTGGCAAAAATTCGTTTACGTGTCATGGAAGAAGGAATCTTCGAAGATGATATAAGTCGACTCGAACAAATATTGACTAGTGTTGAAAATACCAGTTATCTCAGAATGAGTAAAACAAGAATCAAAAGAGTGGGAGATATAAGTCATATATGGATGAAAGAAAAAGGAAGTCGGATTTGGGTAACTAATGTAGACGCGTTTCAGTCGTTTGTAACAAAGTTTAAGGAAAATGTGAAAGCAAAGCTCGAAATTGATATAATCCAAGTGGAAAATCATCATCATGACTGTAGTAAAGCTGAGGTAGTGGAAAAACAAATTTTACCTAAGAACAAAAAAAAATCTAGATCGTATGCAGCAATCTCTCAATGATGAAGATCAGAATGCCTTTAAATTGGAGAAGTTCCCAATAATTAGGGTTCAAGAAGAAGAAGCAATACATTTGTGGATTCACGGGAACGGATCAGCCTTCGGTATTCGTATCTAAGATATGACGAAGTATATGACGGATTTTGAGAGGAGATTGGAATATAGTGATGAAGGGTATAGTTGGATGTACGAACCATGCTGTTTCAAATAAAAAACAAGGTAGATGGCATTGAGGAAGATAGCAAGATCTGTAATTAATACTTTCAAATACTAATAAGCGATGTAAATCCTTAATCAACTGTTTCTATTATCATAAAACTCAAAGGTTAAGCAATGGATTGCAATAAAAAATACATCATCTCAGACAACTGGAAGTAACATTGAATTGTCGAAATCGGTAGAAGCCGTAAAACTATCTCGGGGGTAAATGATCTAGATGTGATACAAATTTAAAGGATATAAAATCAGAGTCTGATCAAATCTTGCTCAGTCGTCATTGTGATCCTGTTCTGGAAGAATGGTGTTTAGCTTCAGTTGACGATTTTTCAATAAAAATGGGGTGGGGTTGGGAAGTGTAATCTGTGCATAAGGGAACTAAATTTTAATAAAGATAAATCAACAAGTAATTTGTGGTGACATCTAAAACTAAGTCATCGTCAGGAGTATGAAAATTATAGGAAAAGAAAGGTAAATCAGAGGTGCAAGTCGTCAAAGGATGTAGTGCTATAAGATTTTTAGGTGAATGTGGTAGACCTGGTGTGTATATGGTGCCGGCATCCACCCTGTATATGGCTACATGGTGCCGGTCTCAACTCAGAAAATAGCTACATGGTGCCAGCAACGGTGCCGGTATCGTCCCTGTATATGCCTATAAAAGTAAAAATGAATAGGAGTAGGATTTGTTCTCATTCAGTAAACAGTCTGCTTTCGTTGTGTAAAGATGTCGCCAAGTTTGATATAGAAACATTTTATCGTAAAGGATAACGTGGGGGTATGTGTTATTTGCACTGCGGCGATAAAATTAAGCAAATCAAGTTCCACGTTCGGGTTTTGGCGTCATCTCAAACGACGCTATTATCTTGCGTATGATAGTAATGAAAATGAAAGAAAAAATACGCGCTAAGGATGAAAAGAGCGTATTGATAGAACATAATAAAATGGACCTGGAGTTCAAAAATGACGTGAAATAGAGTGATCAGCAGATTGCGAGCGGAAAAGAAAGTGCTGTGCCACTAACACTCAAACGTAGTATGTATGAAGGCTGGGTGATAATAGCTAAATCGAATTGAGGGGGAGAAGTCCCAAACCTTAGATAATGAGGAAAATACTGAAAATATGGGTATAACATGTGATACATTAAGTGAAATGGAACTCAGTAGCAGTGATATTGAAACGTGTGCTAGTGATGTCAAGAAAACCTTATGTGAAGAAAAATCTGATGAAGTTGAAGATAACCGAATTATCAAAAGGGATAATAAATCGTTATCATGCTTAAGGAGTTTAGAATTGCACAATAAAATCAAAAGTATCTCTGAATTTGTTTCAAAATTGTTGAAAATGAAATATGAAGAGAGAAAATCCTGTCTCTAACGATTGAGTGGTAGGAGAATTAGGTATATTTCGGATATCTGCGGAAATATACTTGATGGGAATGTCGGTGCCAGCAAGAAAAAAAAAACGAAAAAAATCGATGCCATAAACATGTACCTATATTTAAAAAAAATAGCGTTGTGAAAAAACTCACTGAAGTCTAGAAACAAGCTTTTGGTTACAATGGAAGGTATTGAAGTGATGAATACAAGACTCCCAAAGGTATTTATCTATCTAAAATGTGTACAAAGGGTAGCAGTCTAGAACCTAATAGATTGGAGAAAAAAAACACACCCAGGAGATGAATCCTACACCAATATGATGAGCCGACATCTCCAACCGTGAAATAATGTTCATCACCGATAAAGAGGTCGCCGAATGCCTCTGATACCGCCGATCAAGATAAGACCAGGGGGGTAATCGAAGTCATTACTTATGTTTCGTACAGTTGCTCCCATCGATTTTCGGAGTGAATAGTTATGTTCTTGAATAAATGATAAACCCACGTTTTTCCTTAATGAATATGTGTTATAAATGTATTATCAATAAAATATAACTTATAAATATGTGTTTGTAATATCCTAAATTTAACTCGAATGCCCAGCAACGAATTGCAGTTATGCAACAAGGCTTGCAGTGATTTGCAATACAACGCCTCCGGCCTTGCATTGAAAGCGCGATAAATACCCTGCAATTGAAATTGCACTCGGTTACCTAAAGTATCGTAGATATATACATCTATATCTCATCAGCTCCAAACAGAAAGTGGACTAAATCTCGAATGGAATATATACGGGGAGCGATTATAAATGCCGTAAACTGACGTGTAGGGATGAAATATCGCAATTAGAGGGCGGTCTCGAGATAACGTCTGAGTCAATGACAGTGATTGATGAAGTTCCACTACCGATGAGTTAGCGATGCAGTGAAACCGTGATACTGACCCTTGACTGCTGTCTACACTGTCTGCGATGACAGTGTCCTGCTGTGGAAAAAAAAGTCCGAATAGTTCACCCACTCCAAATTGGGTTCTACGTACATGAAAAAAGCTAAAGCAAAAGTCTACAGCATCTCTTATGACACTCTGAAACCACGCTACAGTGACAACGTCTCGCTCATCTACTCGGACACTGACTCGTTGCTGCTCCAGTTCAAAGGTGTAGACGATATTGAAACAGAAATGCGGCAACCTCCCCTGGCCGGATACGTGGACTTCTCCAACTACCACAAAATCATTCCTTTTACGACGGAACAAAGAAAGGACAGCTGGAACTATTGAAAATTGAAACGGCTAACAATTATCCGATTGAAATCATTTGCCTACAACCAAAGTGTTACAGTATGTTGCTCGAGTCCGACGCCACAAAATCAGCTGCAAAAGGTGTCAAGTACCAGACACAAGCCAACATCAGACATGAACAATACAGAGATATCCATAACCAGAAAACAACCACACACTTTGAGACCATACACAACAGTCGCGCACAAGCATGCCTGCTTCAAACTGTAAGCACTATTAAAAATTGCCATAATAAGTTTGAAAATAAGCAATACTATGTTGAAGCGTGCACAACTCTAGCTTATGGGCATCCAGACATTCACCTGGGGAAGCCGTCTTATGGCGAGTATATTTGCGTGAATGACATAAGTACATCCACGTCTTCAGGTTTGATTCTGTAAATGTTCTTATGATGTTGATGTAAACATTTTTTAAATGGTATACCCCTGCAAATGCTCCTATTATGATGGAAATAGGTTTATGTAAATGTTCCAAAGATGTTGATGTAAATATTCCTAACATGTTGTAACCATGCTACTATGTTAGTATGTAATGAATAAATAAATATAAACTTGAACATATATGTTTTATTGCCCACAGTCTTACGGATTGGAAATACGTGAACGTATAAATGTAGTGCCTTCCATTTGTATCATAACTAACGCTGACAAATCTTCTCTAAGCTAAAAGGATATTTATTCTTCAGCTCCAAATAGGAAGCGACTAATTCTCAAACGGAATATATACGGCAAGTGGTTAATGATTCCAAAATTGACATGTAGAGATGAAATTGCGCTATTAGACGGGGTCTTGAGTGGAGGGGGTCTCGAGATGGCATCTGACTATGACAGCGTTTGATGAAGGCCTACTACCGCCGAGCTGACGATGCACTTCACTGATACTGTATGGCTGCTGCCTATACTGTCTGCAATGTCAGTGTCATACTGTAGATATACTGTAACTTCCAACAGTGATACTGTTGATATAGTGTAACTTCCAACAGTGATCCTGTAGATATACTGCAACTGTGATATACATACAATAAGAAAAAAAGCGGCTGAATTTAATCAAATAATATAGCTTTTGCTCTATAATAACAAAGAACCTTCATAATACTGCATTCACTTATGAAGAACATGTTGTCAAACCTAAGTATGTTAACGATCGAGCAATTAAAGCACCAGCAAGTGGAAATCCTATTACAACGTATTATACCATAAATAAGATAATGTTCGAGCAATAGATACCCATTGAAATAACAACGATGCCTGCGACACTAAATAACACGATATATTAATAACTATATACATATACTATTTAAAAAGAATCAATTCCTACACATACAGTCAACCTGCTATGTACCAGGCTAACATTTTTTTACGGATGGGCCAATTCAATAAACCATAACACAGTGGACGAACATTAAGTTATACATATACAATATTAATTACCTATCTATGAAAATTACTGCACCAAAATTCCATCGTAAACCATCTAAAATCACCAACAATAACCATCACTCTCTATTCACCAACAATCACCTTCGTTCACCGTTCACACCTGAGTCACTTACCTGGGCGATCGTGAAATAAAGCGTGCAAAAGACACCCGTAGACTTTTCTGAAAAACAGCGTTGCGAGTTGTAACTCGCAGTACCTTTTGATAAAGAGCGGTTCGTGTTGCAACTCGATCCGTTTATATTTACTAGTGAGATTGAAGTAAATCAGTTTCCTATTGATTTTTTTTATAAAATTATTTGCACACACTAAAGGGCGAATTATTTTTAGATATGTAATTTGTATGAAAACGATACAATTATCTTGCTAGATATTTTTCTGGTCTTCAAATACAATTACGATTTTACACTGTTCTGTCGGATTTAGTTCCTTATGCTGCCAACTATCCACCATGGATTCATCCAAAAAGATAGTTATGAAATTTTGGCTAATTTCCTAAATTAAAATTGTATAAGTACAGTAACGAAAGAAAATTCGTTTATGATTTATGATCAAGAGAAATCTTCAATTCTAATTTTTCGCTCGATATTTGAACTCATCGGTATTATTATCCATCATAAAGCTTTGTCCAGACAGAGTGCCGTGAGAAATTCCATAATGAATTCAAATTTCACATAGGAAAGTCTAGTTTTTTTTCCGTCATAGACTAACCATAAACGAATTTTCGTTCGTTACTGTACAGTAACAAAACGAAATTCGTTTGTGATTGAAGATTGAGAAAAATCTTCAATGTACATTTCCCGGTCGATGTTTGAACTCTTTGAGAATATAATTGATATAATCCATAAGGAAGCTTTGTTCAGATACAATATGGTAAGAAATTTCTATATGATATTAAATTTCCAGTTGTAAACTGACCATATCCAAATTTTCTTTCGCTTCTGTACTGTCAGTGACAATGAAGGTTCCCGAAGCCCCTCCCCCGTATCTTATCACACCTTGCCTCCCTACGTTTTATTGCCTCGCCCACATTCAGACACCCCTCTCACAGTATCATGGCAGCGATAAGTCGCTCGTTGGAGCTCGTAGAAAACGGGGATGTACGGCAGCGCGTCCGCTTTGTTGTAAAACCCTTGTTCATATAAATTATGGTCCCAAAGGTAATCACAACGATCAATTGTGTCACAGCTTGTCAGTTGAAGCGAACACTTTAATTTCATTGTTTGATTATACACGATCTATACATTCATCATGTAACAAGAATAAATTTATAAAATATTTACTACAATTGATCAATAGTAATGCATTCGGATAAACTTCTTGACAATGCGGGAGTATTTCTATTCTAAAGATGACAACTATATTTGCTTCAGCTAGATCGAACTTTGTAGCCATTTTTTCTCGTTTTGCTTTTATTATTTGCTAGTCCTCGGGAATGAACTAAGAATTTTCTTGATTTGCTGTCATCCTATCTAGCTGTGGTTACTAATATGCCAAACACCTTTTCTTGTGACAAATTTTGAGGTAGGGGAGCGCCTTTCAGTCGCGCTGTGGAGGCCTAGTTGCAAGAATGTGTAGGTCAAACTGCCTTGAGCGAGAGACAAATTGGCCACTTGCTGTGAATTTTAGTTTTACGCAGCAATAATTGTCAAATTGGTTATATATTATAACTTCGCATGTAGGAATGAAGCTCCTATGAAAAAAAATCACCTTACTTTTCGGATTATTGACTCGATTTTGTCAGTAGACGTTTTACTGCAAAGTGTTGTAAACATCTACCAACTCGGCTTAAATCTCCTCTGGACATATTTGTTCTCCATTTTTCTTCAACATGACCTATATACACCTTGAAAGTGCTTAACAATGTTAATTTGCCTAAACATGTCCTTATAACAGCACGATAGGGCCGTTAATTTGGCTAGAGCATTACGACTGTACAAACTTGAGCATCTGCCAGACTCATTCGCTAAAGTAATCGTTTTCTGATCATCAATTATTAAAGAGACTACTCCCATAACCGGCAAATTGAGGCCGCCAAGGACCTTAACGTGATGCAACCACATGTGTCTTTCGTTGAAACATCTCATTTACCCGAAGAAAGATAAAAATGTACAGAATTTAGAATTTAGTCCATTTATTACGTTTTTGCTTATTTCGTTGATTGGTCTGACCAGCATGTGTCGAAATGCCATCCTGCTGGACAGTTTATCTTTTCTTTCGAGAAGTTTTTATGATCGTTCTAGCGTTATAGTCACTGCGGTCGGGAACTGATGCCGGATTGTCGTTTAAAGTGACTTTTTGATTTCGTATGAGGCTCAAATCAAATTTTGATTACCGGCGAACCAGTTCATAAAAATTAACTTGAAAGAAAATAGATGTCAGTTAAAATATCTCTCAAACACACATGATCACATATTTGGTCTATTTATAAATTGGCCTTGGTTCATGGGTTTGTCCATACCGCGTAACACGTAATGCCATTCCTGCCCTCTGAGATTAATTAAATGTCTTTCATACCTTTTCGTGGTCTATATATCTTCGCGCCCTACGAGGGAGCTCACTCGGGGTCGCGTCAGAATTCATGTGGAAATGTTCTTCTTAATCTAATCTATACATATCTTCATATAGAAATCTACTTATACATTTTTCTTTTATAATACGACATACAGCATGAAAATGTAGCGATTACTGCTTGTAGTCCTGTTAGTCTTGTGATAGATAAAATTGAAACTGCCCACAACGAGGAACTTTCTAAACGTATTTGTGCAGCATGAAAATTAAATCTTATGAAAAAAATGCAGAAGTTATGGACGGAATCACTGAAAAATTAATAAACTTTATTTCACGGCTGTATGTTTCGACTGGTATTATCACGGAACATGCACGTGATGAAAT
>SDVV010002293.1:0-23351 GCA_016164225.1 Gammarus roeselii | reverse complement strand
ATATTCATGTCAAAATTGACTCCCGGTACAAAAAATCTTGACACTGAAGAATAACTGAAATCTAGCCCCCCAGTCAACCGGAGACAAAGCCCCTGAAATTATGGCGCTATTTCCCTTGCGCTAAAGGTGTTTCTTGGATGTGATCTTGTGCTCTGGTTACTCTCCACTGTAGATATACTTGGATAACAGGAAAATGCTGACAGCAGTGGTAGCACACACCCCACCAACACAGTCCTCCTTGAATGTAAAAAACATTCAGTATGTGGTCAGTCAGTAAAGAAGTGGGCTTTATTACCAACAGCAGAAGTCCAAGAGACAAACGCTTGCAATTGCATGTCAATTGGCTCAATATAGCCATTGTTTTTATCTGAGGATCAGTCAATTGTTTGCAAAATGAAATAACCTATGATTTGCACCTTTTTGCTATGGCAAAAATTCAATTGAAAGTTCAGGAAGGTGTTTCACAAAATGGTATGGGAAGGGGGCTGTTGAACAGCTACAATCGACAGATCACAATTGATTAGGTGCATGGCTTCAACATTTGGAATGTGCACCTCAAACTTTTTATGTCATATGCAGATACAATACCAACCCATGCTTACAAGCTTCGCCATCAGTGTTGCTCGTCATAGCACGATAGTTAGCAATGTCAATAAAGAACAGGCATTGAAGCTTGTCGGTGCACATTTAAGTTAGGTGTGAGTGAGGATACGAGTCTTGGGTTCCATTATCATATATCTGGGGTGGCAAACTGTTTGTTGATCCACTGTCTGTAGGTCAGTAGAGTTCATTCTGTTATAGCCATTTGTGCACATTTGTTTTGATGAATCTATTAGATAAGATGGAACAAAAACATTGATGGTTTTCATGTTAAGGGCATGGTAGTTGTTTCTGGAACCTGGATTTGCTTTATGTGAAGGGTGTGCTCCATTTTGGCAGACCTGAGGAAAAACTGGAAAGTTTTCTTAAGTCAATCCAAGATTAGCTATATATGTCTCAAATGCTATCACAGTTGGATCTAGAGGTCATGTGTTGAAGTTAGTGTTCCTCCTTGCTCTTTTGATGTCTGATGTAAGGCCTTGAGAGTTCAGTGCAAGATGTGTTGATGTTTGAAATGGCTTGCCTGCTGGGAGCTAGTGCATTTGACATAGCTATATCACATTTTAAGGAAGCCTTTGCAATTTTAGAATGTACCGCTATTGGCCTAATGGCAAACACCCATTAATCCATGAAACACACTTATATTTAATGGTATCAAATTTATTACCATCAAGTTGATTAACAAAAAATATGGTGATGGATTGTGTTGGATAATTAGGCACATAGTGTATCAATTTATGATCTAACTGCAAAAAAACAAACTAGCTGTAGAAGTATTGGTTGTGATAGCCAATTTTTCCTCAAAACCAACACTGCATGAAAGAGCAGATTCATTGGTAGCTACATCACTGCCTGATGGTAACCGGTGGTTCTTCATATTTTGCAGATGATGAGCGAGTGCAATTACGGGATGGGCATGGACAGCGGACCCACAGTTCCTACCCTGGGGGGAGAAACGCGTACAAACCTCATCATCAACTACCTTCCACAGAGTCTCACTGATCAAGAATTCTACAAAATATTTGTTGGCATTGGACCAATAAAAAATTGTAGAATTATGAAAGATTTGAAGGTGATTATGGATGCTATTTATAATTTTGTGCAATGAACTAGGATTTTTTATCATAAATAGTATAAAGGGAACTGGATTAGCTACTACTTACCTGAGCTAGTCACTGAGTGCAGTTCTTAGATTATTTGATACTCTTGTTATTATTTTGAACTCCAGCAACTTCTGCTTTATATCAGTTGGTATTGCATTTGATAGTTCAGTCTATGTTGGCTGGATAGCTATTTAGCTGCTAATTGGTCTGTTATCACTATTTCTCTTAGCAAATTGTTCCAACTTGTATTTGATTATGTGGGTATTGATTGTACTTACTATTGCTGCTTTACTGCACTCAAATTACTTTAATTGACATTGAGCTCATGCACATCATTTCATAAGGTGCCTATGTGTGCAGAGAACACACGTTGAAATAAGCTAATCCTTTAGCTATCTCAAGATGATGGATTTAGCCATCATGTTTTCTCTGTGCATAGTGGTGGATCATTTGACCCCATTATCTCTGACAATTATGGTTTCATCCAGACTTAATCAAAACTCACAATTTGGCTACTGCTTGGTAGCTGGGTATGAATCAGTGATGGAAGGGATGTGTTGGTTGCTGACCAGCATAAGACAGCTCCAAGCTTGCTAGCAGTGTTTAACAGCTTGTAGAGCCTTCTCTTGTTACTATTTGCTTGTGTTCATTATATGTTGCCGCCAGCATTTGGTCAGATCCAACAAACAAAATACATTAGCTCTGATATTTAAGGCTTACATTATTTTTTCAATATTTGTGAATAAGCCACTTGGGTCAACTTGATCTTGATGGTTTTCCAAATTGTGGAAGCAGGCTTGAACCAGTTATTTATACCCACTTTGCTTGGCATTGAACAAGATTGACTACATAGGGTTCACTTAACATGGCTTGTCAGTTTTATTAAATTTCCTGGGCAGCTAATACATATTTTGATTGGTTTTTGATTGAATATTTTCATGATATAGCTAACATTTTAGTAGCTTGTCTACCAATTTACTTCATGCAAACCTAAGAATGACTGTAGCAAACCCTACCCAAAATCCTAAATAACATTCTTCTTCTTAGAGGAAGAATTTCCTATTCACCAAATGTTGGTCAACTGCTGTCTAGTATTCACTGGCATGACTTGATTAATGACTTGTTCCTTGCAAAATTGCATTGTTTTATCACCCAAGCTTAACCACAATTTTTATTTCAACAAGCTAAGGCTTATTTTTGTTATCCTTGCATTGTGTAACACTGCGGGATGATGGACTTTGTGTTAGTAGAGGAGAAAATAGGTAACTAGTGGGAGAAATTGAACCCACCACTAGTGACAGAATCAATTGATAGCTATTGCTCAATGTGGGTAGAACAATTTTTTTTTCACTCCTCTGGCTTAGCAGAATTGTTCAGTAAAGTTTCATAGCAACATGTCTAGCTCATCCAATTTAAAACTGAATCTTTGAGTCCTAAATAAGTGTTCACCTTTTTGAAGCTGTAACTACTCGAGAAGCATTGAAATGGTTACTGACAAAGCTGGCTAAAGTGTCTGATGTTGCAACAGTCTTAGGCAAAATAGGCATCCAGAAACATAGAAGCTAGGTAATAGGGTTTTGTCCAAACTTCCCTGCAGAAATTCAACAAAGTAACAATTGAAAAAATGTCTGTTTACTGCCTTGTCTCTAACACAGGCTACAGTGAACACTCATCTCCTTCTCTCTTACTAAACATTTCATTTATAAACAGAGTAAATTGTTGGAAATTTCATTTTGACTTAGCTAGTTTGCTAGCTATTCAACTATCTATTCTTACAGTCACAAACTGTATAGCTACCTGTTCCCTAGCATATTTAATGTTTGGTGAGTTTCTGCCAAGACCGTAGATCAGTGTCCTCCCCCGCAGTGTCCACCCCCATCCCCCACTCTCACAGTTTTGCTGTAGTTTTCTGTTTTGTTTCACGTGCATATTGTGGCAGTCTTCCAATCAACGTGACGAAGGAGGAGACCCAAACAACCCGGTATGCATTACTGTTCTATGTGCTCTAAGTAGTGTTAAACCTTGACAGCATTTAGGTTCCTGGTATCCTTTTGTTAGTGCCTGAAATTTTAAATTTTGGTTCTCTTTTTTTTTAAATATTATATTTTAGGATGTTTGCTTTTGTTGAAACTCCTGCTCATCTAGCTATCAGCATTAGAGACCAATGACTGTAAGCATATTGATCTTGCCTTTTGTTGAAACTCCTGCTCATCTAGCTATCAGCATTAGAGACCAATGACTGTAAGCATATTGATCTTGCCTTTTGTTGAAACTCCTGCTCATCTAGCTATCAGCATTAGAGACCAATGACTGTAAGCATATTGATCTTGCCTTTTGTTGAAACTCCTGCTCATCTAGCTATCAGCATTAGAGACCAATGACTGTAAGCATATTGATCTTGCCTTTTGTTGAAACTCCTGCTCATCTAGCTATCAGCATTAGAGACCAATGACTGTAAGCATATTGATCTTGCCTTTTGTTGAAACTCCTGCTCATCTAGCTATCAGCATTAGAGACCAATGACTGTAAGCATATTGATCTTGCCTTTTGTTGAAACTCCTGCTCATCTAGCTATCAGCATTAGAGACCAATGACTGTAAGCATATTGATCTTGCCTTTTGTTGAAACTCCTGCTCATCTAGCTATCAGCATTAGAGACCAATGACTGTAAGCATATTGATCTTGCCTTTTGTTGAAACTCCTGCTCATCTAGCTATCAGCATTAGAGACCAATGACTGTAAGCATATTGATCTTGCCTTTTGTTGAAACTCCTGCTCATCTAGCTATCAGTATTAAAGACCAATGACTGTAAGCATATTGATCTTGCCTCATTTTAGTAGCTATAACCTTGGGTTATGGGATAACATGCTATAAATAAATTACAATTTGACACAGTCAACTGTCTGATACTGCTACTAACTTTCAAATTGCCTGTGGGAAAATATGTTATTCAGCTGTCTTGTTTGTGGATTAGTGGCTATCGCCACGCACAGTTGAACGATAGGTGTGTAATCTTATGAGGTAGTAGTGTCATATGATCTGATGATGCTTGTATTCTCATTTTCCATTGGTGAACCAGTTCATGTTGATGCATACTTTCCTTTAGTCGTTTAGTTGCCTGATAAGTAAATACAGCAACTGACGCACCAGCCAAAGCTTGCCAAGCTACCCTATCCTTACGCAGCTGAGTTGGTGTTGAGTACTACAGCAATGGTGAAATTTTAAATGATTGGGGAAGAGCAAGGCAATATAGCTATATATAATCACTTCCAATAAAATTTTATGAACACAGGCCTGTCTGCATTCCATTACTTTGAATAAATCATTTCAAGACGTGCTCTGTGGTCAATATTCATAAGTTTTCTGAGGCATCAGCCATTCACTCCCACTTCTACCATCAGCTCATCTGCACCAGCTAAATGTAACTTGAGTAGTGTGTACTGCACCATGGTCATTGTTAACTATTGGTTTATAAGCGTTGACTTAGTAGCTTTTTATTGCACTGTTCAAAGATATTCATGGAATGGTGTTTTAACTAATTGTTCTGTGAGTTTGAAAGTGAAATAGAGAATCAAATTGAAGGTAGGTTTTGTATTCTTTACAATGTTGATATAGTTTGGGAAACTTGTATAGGTAGCTACAGAATTATGCATCCATATACTAGCTACAAATAGATATGTTGCTAGCTTTTATGGCAGTTCTACCAAACTAATTTTATTTAGGTGTGACAAAGTTGTGCATACAGTCCATATCAGCATTTGGTCAGATCAATCTTTTGCAGCTATGTTGGCTAGCTCTTCTTCTAATAACTATTCCGACCCAATCTTTCTTCCCATATTACATTGAGTTAGCTTGATTTGCTACTCCAACTTATAATGGGTTTGCAACTTCAACCTCATTCTGGTGCTATTTCTTTGCCCCTTTCATTTGGCACCCACAAGTCATTTGATGATGAACTACCCCGTTTTTCTGGTGTCATTTCTATGTCACCCTGTGACTGACATTTCGCACACTGAGGGCCCTATGGGGGAGCCTGCCATGACTCACGTTGAGGCTCCGGTGGAAAAAAGGCCCAAATCAAATTCACCCACTGAATTGCTACTCCTTTCCATCAATATTTTTGTAATTTACCCTTCTTGCTTCTTGGTTCACAAGTCTCTTCTAGCTTGGTTCAAAATGATTGACTCTTGTGTTACCAAAGTTTACTATTAGCTACCAAGAGCGTTCATATTGTCAGTGAATACTGCCAAGTTTGTATTATCATGCATTTGAATAATAGTTTTAGTAATTCAAGTGGGAACATTACATCATTGATGTTGAGGAGATAGATTTCAGAATTGTTGTTCAATTCATCTAAATAGGTTCAATAATAACAAATAACTTGAATCTCCTTTAATTCAATTAGGTCACAAACTTCAACATTTTCATTTGGAAATTGAGGAACATGCAAGTCTCTTCAGAGCATGTGCTTGTAACTACATCTAATATTGTTCATATTTCCATTTATAGGAGACATGGCCAAGCCATAGTAGAGCTCTGTGGCCGCCTGTAAGAATACTGCTACCATTCCTTTATGTGTTGTAAGAGGCATCAAATAGGGGAGAGAGTGGGCCAGTCTATCCCAGCCCTCAAAAAATTCCTTCGTCTAGAACAGCAAGACAAGCAGGAGGGAGGAGCCGCCCATGCCTCTCCAAACCCTAATGTTGGGGCTGCTAAATATGTTTGGTTTACAATTGTAGGAAGACAACAACAGGCCTATTGGCCCAAACTAGGTTGCCTTTTGATAGCAGGATAGCAAGTTCAGAAGTAGAACGTCTAAGAGAGCTCCATGTGTTATTTCTGTTGTTATAACATCAAGAAAGGGAACAGTTTAGCTGTTAATTGGCAATTTATGTAGAACTAGTCAAGCAGAGTCTTGAAAGTTTTGATTGTATTGCTGTTTACAACCTCTGCTGGAAGTTTGTTCCATTTTTTGACAACTCTATAGCTAAGTGAAGAAATTCCACGTGATGTCGAGTAAAAAACGTTTCCCAACAATTTTGTATCCATTGTTCCTAGTCACTTTGTTTGTTTCTAGAGTGAAAAGGCTCGCTCAGTTGACGTTTTTCTTAATCTTCATTATCTTCCACATTTCAATCATGTTGCCTCTGACTTTACCTTTCTCTAGCAAATAAAGATTGAGTTCACTGGCTTCATACGATTTATTCTGCAGCAAGGGGATGAGTTTGGTAGCTCTGTGTTGAACCTTCTCCAATTTAATAACGTCTTTTCTAAGATACAGAGACCAAAATTTTAAGGAATACTCTAGATTCGGTCTAACAAATGCATTGTATAACTTGACTATACTGTCATTGTTTTTGTATGCGATAGTGCGGAATATCATACCTTGCATTTTGTTGCCTTTCTTGGCATCATCATTACATTGCTTGCTACTTTTTAAGTCATTACTACTGATGACACCTAAATCTCTCTTTGGTGACTGGAATGAGTTTCTTTCCAGACATTGAATATTCGTGATTGAGGTTATAAGGACCTATGTGCATAACTTTACATTTGTCTACATTAAATTTCATTCCTATCTAAGTGTCATCTGCTAACTTGCTAATGTTTGAGAGTACGTTGCTATGAAGACCCTTAATGAATATTGTAAAGAGAACTGGACCTAACACGGATCCTTGAGGCACGCTGCTTGTGACATTACCCCAGGGGGAAGAAGCTCCGTTAAGTAGAACTTGCTGCCATCTGTCGGTAAGCCAGCATTTTATCCAGTTGTTGAACTTGCCTTGAATACCAATGCTGTTCAATGCACTAACTAGACGCTTGTGGGGGACTTTATCAAATGCCTTTCAAAAGTCGATGTAAATGATATCGATTCGAGATTTTGTCATGGATTTCTATTATATTCTTGAAAAAAAGTAGCAGGTTTGTAAGACAGGATCGGTAGTTTCTAAAGCCATGCTGAGAGTTGCCAATCATTTTGTTCAATTCTAAAAATTCTGTAATTATATTTGTTATCAAACTTTCCATCAATTTGCCAATGACTTGAGGTGAGACAAAATTTGAAGGTAATTGCCGGGACTCTTCTTGTCTCTTTTTTAAAAATTGGAGTAACATTGGTTTCTCTCCATTTAGAGGGGCAAGTGCTGTTTGTGAGAGATTAGGTGAAAAGGTTTGATAAATGTTCGGCAATTTCGTTTTTAGTCTTTCAAAATTCTGGGATGAACTTGGTCTGGACCTGGAGACTTTGTGACTTTCAGTTTATCTATATATTTAATCATTTTGGTGGGTGAAAAGTGGCAGCATGGATGAAGCATGGAGGAGAATGGTGCAATGTCAGAAGAGAAAGTTGGATGTATTGGCACTGAGTGAGATGAAGTTGACAAGAAGTGGCAAATTCAGTTAGGTGTGGTTTTTGGAAGTTGAGTCTAGAAGAAGGTTTGGCACAAGAAGGTGTGTTGATGTTATTGAGAGGTTGGATGGCTAGTGTCATTACATGATGGGAGCAGGTGTCCTAATGGTTGATCTTGGTGAAGTTGAGTTAGGTATGGAAAGATGGGTGTTTTGAGTGCTTATGGACTAGGTAGCAAGAGGAGTGACGAGAAGAGGGAGCATTTTTGGATTAGTCTGATTGATTGTACCAAGTGTTTTGGAGGTCATTACAATGTTTTGGTAACCTAAAATGAAGAGTGGGTTATGGTATGGTGGAGAATGAAGGTGGGAGGTATGCCATTTCACGTGGCAATGACAGTGGAGACCAACTGATGGGTGTGCATGGAGTGGGAGCTGGTGGTGGGAAACAGCTTGTTCATGAAGTGAAATAACCCCAAGTACACATGGGTATAGATGGCAAGTGGTGCAGTGGTGGATAGAGCAATGATGGATTTTCTATTATATTCTTTGAAGGGCAGTGCAGATACTGTTGGATGTGTGACTGTTAAGAAGGGATAGTGAAGGAATGTCTGATCATCTACTAGTGGAAGGAAGATTGAGTGTGGAGCTGGGGTGGAGGAAAGCAAAAAGGTTTGAAGAGGATTAAAGGTAGTGAAGGTGAGGGAATTCGGTTTGGCCAGCAGGGATGTGTTTCAGTATGTATTGAAGAAGGAATATGACATAGGGCAAGGTCCATGAATTGCTGAGGAAGAATGGGACATGTTCGAATAATCGTGCATTTTTGAGATGTGCAAGAAATGTGTGTAGTGTGTGCCATGTGGGTGTGTGTAAGAGGAATGGTTGCAAGTTGTGAAATGATGAGGTTCAATGACCTTGATGTCTAGCAGGAGTGGTTGCAGGCTATGTTGGCGGTGGCCAATGACAACTACTGAGAATAGTAAAGAACTGAAGCATAGGAGATTAGTTCATAGAGCGATGCTGACACAGTTGTGTAAGAATTTTAAGGAGAACAAGATGTTCTTGAAAGTGATGAAGAAGGCAAGGTAAGGCGAGACAGGCAAATAAGAGGTGGTGAAAGGAATATGTAGTGCTTGTTGTTGGAGAGAGGTTCCTCACCCCGGTCCCCTTAAGACTACCCCACACCCCAGCAAGGCCAGAGTGCAATAAAAAACTGGAAATTTGTGCTTCAGGCAACTGATCATACAGCAGTTTTGTTAGTCACAAAATAAAACACATACATACATATATAGCCAAATACACTACAAAAAAATACTTACATGCTTGCACACACATCCCCACAAAGGAATTACTTCATAAGCCAAGTCGAAATCTAGAAACTCCTCGTACATCAGATCAGCAAGAGCTTGCTTATTGCGAGTGATATATGTCAACTGCACTTAGTCAGCAGGGAAGCCATTCCACACACCAACACATCTCACGCTGAAGGACCTACTGCTGACATCAGAAGAGCGAGAAGGAAACACCAGCTTCAGCACATGACCCCTCTATTACCAACTCTTGGAACCAAAGAAAACATAGTTAGCAAATCCTCTGATTTACCATGCAAAGTTTTCCAATATTAGCTCAGGTATGCCCTAAGAAGAGTCAAAGGGAACATAGTTAGCAAATTCTCTGACTTACTTGCAAAATTTTCCAATATTTGATCAGGTCTGCCCTAAGAAGCTGACCCCTAATGGAAAACAAATCCAGGCTCCTCAAACGACCACCTTAGTCCATGCCAGAAAGTCCATCAATGTTTTTAGTCCATCTCCTTTGGACAAACTCCAGCAGCCTGCAGTCCCCACAATACCCAGTGTTCCAAATGCAGGATGCATACACAATTAGGGAACAACTATGCAAAACATAGGGACAGCATAAATTCCCATGACCTGCAAACAGCTGATCTCAACAGTTGGCCAACACACCAGCCTTTGCAGCCACCACACGAATATGATGAGGAATTGGAAACTGGTAGCTACACTGACACCCAAGTCTCTGTGTGTAACTTCAATACTCTGCCCTGCAGGACTTACTGGTTGGCTGGAACCAAAGCATCAAAATCAATAGGACCTCCAGAAAAGCGCAGTACAACACACTTATCCAGATTCAGTCCAAGGTTCCAGGACTGTGCAACCGAGTCAACTGTATCCAACCCACTTTGCAGTGACTGGACACCTCGAGCAGCAGACTCTGTGTCCTTGCGCAAGTATCTCAAATACAACTTGTAGTCATCAGCAAATACTTTGAACTTGCATGAGAGACCACTAGAGATGTGATTAATATAGATCCGGAACAGCAGCGGCCCAAGGACAGAACCCTGGGCACACCATTTGTCACAGCAACTGGGCTGCTCACACTGCCTTTCACACAAATGCTCATCACTCAGCCCAAGAGGAACGCAGAGATCCAAGCTAGCAAAAAGGTAAAAGCGTCCTAAGATTCCAATTTGGACAGAAGCACAGCATGACTCACCACATCAAATGCCTTTGGAGAAGTCCAGCATCACAACATCCACAAAATATCCCTCATCAATCCACCTCCCAACATCATTATAGATCAACAGCAATTGGTCCTCAGTGCTACGGCATCTCCAAAAATAATACTGATGAGGTGACGAAGTACTAGTGTTCTCAAGATACTCAGTCAACCAGGATACAACCATTCTTTCCATCAATTTGCAGCAAACCATATGTCAAGCTCACAGGCCCATAATTCAGAGGATCAGTATGAGACTTGGCCTTGAATATTGGTACAACCAGCAATCTGCTCCAGGCTTTAGGGAGCATTCCTGTCCTTCATGACTTTTGAAAAATCAAACAAAAAGGGAGGGAGAGCTCATCAGCACAGTTCCTTAGCAGATGTGGATGGAGGCCATCTGTACCCACACTGGAACTGGGATCAAGAGTGAAAAGAACATGCTAGACCCCCATCCTATGAAAGTCAACATCCGCCTAACTTCCTGCGAAGAACTGGAAAGGGGCTGGGTGGTTGGGAGCTATACTAACAGACTCCTAAAAAAATAAGCAGCAAAGACTTTGTACATCCTACCATGATCCTGCACTATTTCACCCGTTGGCAAACGGAGAGGACAAACAGCTGGACAACCAATCTTTTTATTTCTCACATACGCACAGTACAGCCTACGGTTATCAGGCCTGTTAAGTAAACTAGACTCGTACTTCTTCCTGGAGTCAATGTAAAAATTTCTATAGTGCCTATTCAGCTCACTAAATGTGTAATCTCTCAAGAACACTGGCTGAATTGCAACCCTCTGCCCCTCTGACCCTCTTTCATGCAAGCCTTGCCTCTGATATCTCTTGGGCAAGAGCGGGGGGCGCCCTCATAGCTCATGGGGGGCCAGAACAAACAGGCATGAGAGGTATGAACTTAATCAATGAAGGACAACACCTGACTGAAGAAAGAAAAAATCTTCACACATTGAAGAATAGCAAAATTCTAGCCCCCAGTTAATCTGGGACTAAGCCTTCAAAATTCTGACATAATTCTCTTGTGCCAAATACGTCTCTCCCCCACGGCCACGCGCTCCAGCTCCTCCCCACTGAAGATGTACTCAAACACAACAGGAGAATGCTGGCAGCAACACAAACACCTCACCAACACGATCAACCTCAGATGTGAGAAGATCCAGTGTGCTGTCAGAGAGTATAGGAGTAGGCTCTCTTACCCACTGAAAAAGTCAGAGATAAGAAAGTCTAAAAATTGCATGTCAATCGACTGAATGTACCTATCAATAAGGTTCAAGGACCAGTCAATTGTTGATAAATTAAAATCACCTGCAATGATCATCTCCTTGCCAGAGCAAAAGTTCAGTAAAAAGTCCAACAAGCCAGTAATTTCTAAAATTGTATAAGAAGGAGGCTGATAAACAATCATAATCCTGAAGTCAAAATCAATTAGGTGCACAACTACAACATTTGGAATGGGCACATCAGACACCAGAAATGCAGTGTCCCTATTCAGATACAGCAGCGATTCATGCTTTTGAGCTGTGCCATCCGTGTCTCCCCTGACCAAACTATAGTTAGCCATGTCAATGAAGGATGATGCAACAGAAGGTAACCACCACTTCTCGCTAACAGCCAATTCAAGAATACACTGCTCCAAATCTAATTTGAGATGAAATCTACTTTATTAGTGAGTGAGTTGATGTTAACATGGCCAACTTTAAAAATATTAAAATCACTTGAAAAACTGCTGGAGCTCAGTGCAGCGGTGAATGGAGGTATTTGAATATAGGTTGAATCTCGAAGATGCCAGGAAGGCTGCCATTATTGAGTGGTGCTGTGCTTGCATTGTTCAACAGTAAAAGGGCAAAGGAGATCAAAATGAATGATGCAGATGGAGAGTTTTTTTACTACGGTAAGCAATTTGTTCAAACAAGGGCTAATCTAGAGGATTAGGCTAAATACAATGCAGATGGTGCAAGTAACAAGAAACAGAAGAGCTTTAGAAATGGTAGGGGGTGTGCAGATCAAATTTTTGGTGCAAGGTATGTGTGTGAGAAGTAGCTGCCTTGCAAAAAGGAAGGACATGTTCTGTGTCTTCATGGATCTTGACAAGGTCAATGATAGGGTCAACAGGGAAGTGTTGTGGAGGTGTTGAATTTGTATTGTAGGGGGGCTGGGGATTTGATGAAATCAGTCCAGTTTCTTTGTTGGCACCAGAGCAAGAATGTGTCAGAAGTGTGCAAGGAGAGCGCTTGGTTGCCAGTGGAAGTGGTACTGAAACGTGGTTGGATTATGTTCCCCTGGCTATTCAATCTCTACATGGATGGAGTGGTCAGGGAGGTAAGCACATCATGTCAAGGTGAACAAACCTTGTTGAGCAGCTAATGGGTGGACAGTGGATTTATTATGGTTTGGAGATGATATTGCACTGTGGCATATTCAGAAAGCTGTTTGAGCTAGTGACAGAATTTGAGTAAGAGTGTGAGAGGAGAAAGCTGGCAATCCAAATGGTTTAATGTACATTATGAGTGACACAAGGAATGGTAATGCAAGCAAAATCAGTGACCGTTTCAATGACCAGTTGCTGGAGGGAGTCATTTTTGGGTATCCGATAGGTTCACATTCCATATGGTGTCAGTCACAGCCCACCCTGGTAAGGTGAACATCCTTTTTTCCTTTCAGACTTGTCTCTTCTCCACCATTCACGATCTATCCATTTCTCACATTCTGAATTTTCCTTTAATTTATCTCAAACTCCCTCTAGACAACCTGCCCCATAATTTGGTTGTCATGCACCAGTCATGAAAATTTTAGCTTTGGATGTTCTTTCTTTCATGGAGCCTTTTTCATCTTGCTATTCTTGTTGTTCTTATGTGTGTGATTCCTTGCACCAAGTGTAGATCCCGCTTATTAGCATCTTCTTAAGGACAACGGCAAATCGTTAAGGCTGGTAAGCAGCATAGATTGATTGAGAATGCTTTTAGCAGCCACCTGAGAAGTGCTGTGACCATATATCCTAGCCACCTTAAGAGTTCCTGTGTCACCCGAGCTTACCTTTATCATTTGTAGTGTAAAGGTCATTGACTTCAAGCAGTAGTAAACCCAATCACTAGTCTAATGAAAAAAATACATAGCTTGATGCATCACGCCAGAAGGACGTAACTCCAGCTCGTTAAAACCTTGCCACTCTAATCTACTGGAGGATGTTCAGTGTATTTGGGCTCTCATGTTGAGAGGACTAGACCAGTGGAAACTGAGGCAAAATCCATAGTGAAGGAAGGGTGTAAAGTGTGGAGCATAGAAGAGTATTATGAGACTGTAGGACATGAGGGATGGAAACAAAGTGAGGGTTGGATGAGGTAGAGGGTATGGAAGCAGAGATGGTTGTATGAGGTAGCTGTTCCAACTGTGCCTTCCAAAGTTGAAACGCGAGGGTGCGAGTTGTAGAGAGAAGAAAAGTAAGTGTTCAAAATTTATGGTTTGAGTAGCATGATCGGAGTGTTGCTAAGGGATAGGATTAGTAATGACCATCAAAATTTAAGGATGATGGAGATGAAGTGGAAGATTCATGTGTTCTGAGTGGGTTTGGGCACATAGTGGGGATGGATAAGATTGGTGAAAACTTGAAAGGAAAATTAAGGTGGAAGTAGGCTTTGTAGAAGACTGAAGTTTGGATGGATGGTGTGAAGCAGGCCTTCAGTAAGAGAAACGTGAATGTGGGAGTAGTGAGAGAGCGTGTAATGGGATAGGCATGAGAGGAGAAAAATTGTGTGAATGAATGGGTTTTGAGTTTGACTCGGTTCGGAAACTCTTTCCCGTGATTGGCGGGTCTTTGAAGAACAAAATGGATGTGAGTCGAGTAAGGCCGGGCAATTATAATGCAGCAGGGGTAAACTAGTTGAAGCTCTTGGCCCCTGATAAAGAAAGCAGTGCAAGGTGCATCATTCCATCGGCCACACCACTTTGGGGCAATCCGATCTTGTGTCGGTATCTGTCTGTACCTGGATAACAAAACACAACCCTTCCTATTTATACAAAGCTACGGTTTTTAGTCGACCAACAACCCCACTGTCAGTTAATTAAGTACCTTGATTCTCTGTAGTGGTAAATTCAATCGCTAAAATTTACTTTTAGTTGACAAAGCAGTTCCTTGCAAGTTACTGAGCCCTGTCTAATGTGTTTTTGTGTCTCTGCTCACAGACGGGCTACAGTTTCGGCTTTGGATTCGTGGAGTACCAGAAGCCCGAAGACGCAGCTAAGGCGATTCTGCAGCTGAACAACCTGCCTGTGCAGCACAAACGCATCAAAGTGTCGTACGCGCGGCCGCCTGGCGAAGACATCAAGGAGACCAATCTATACATACAGAACATCCCCAGATCATACTCCCTGGACCAGCTCGACCAGCTTTTTGCTCCCTTTGGACAAATTGTACAAAAGAATCTACTAAAGGATAAAATAACAGGCCTACCGCGGGGTGTTGGATTTGTCAGGTTAGCTCAATTAGAATTGTGGTCGTAACTAATCTCATCTGGTTTGAACTATTTAGTCTCTATAAGGTAATAGGTCTCTGTGTGCTTACAAACTAATTAATTTTCGTCTTCATAGTCGAGCTGACTACTTGCCCAAGAGGCATCTATCGTGTTTAAATTCAATTTCCTACTTCATAACAAATGGCTGCCGGTAGTGGCATCAGTCAATTTTTGTACTTACATCCTCTCGCCAGGGCAACTGCACAAGCAAGTGTAGCAAACAGAAGCAATCAACTAGCATTGCCCTCTGCACTGAGCAGGTACGACAAGAAGTGCGAGGCAGAGCTGGCGATCGAACAGATGAACGGCATTATCCCTAACGGCGGCAACGAGCCGCTTGTGGTGAAAGTGGCTGAGGAGCACGGCAAGATGAAGGCTGCCTACTATGCTGGCTACCACGCGGGACTGCAGACCACCAGAGGGGGCGGCAGAGGTGGGCCACGCATTCTTAGCGGATAACTGAAAAGTATCAAATGCTCGAGTATAATTTTCATAGCTGAAGAATATTTGACTAGCTAGCTATGTCAAGTGCATGAGTTTAATTTTCATTTTCAAAATGAATGTGGCTCTAGGGGAATATTCCTGTGGTGAGCTGTCATACTCCTTATGTAATGTAAGTGTGCTCGTGCAGGATCATTCTCTGCCAAGGTGAATGTTTTTTTTCTCGTATCATCAATTTGTTAGCGATACTACTTCTTAATTAATTTTGATTGGTCTATTTTTTATCCAATAAGTGGTAATGTGGACCTATATACATAACTACTTTGATAACTTTATTTGCAAAATGATAATTCACTATGTCACCCATATACTTTGCATTGGGAACTTCTTGTAGTTTCTTCTCTAAGATTTATGCCTTGCCGCTAAAACTAAAATGGAACTAATTGTTTTTGATCTTTGATGAAGAGTTGTTTCATTTTTTTACTAAAATAATGACCTCAAAAAGTTACCACTAACAAAATTTTCCTGTTGTCCATTCCTATCATGCTAGTTACACAGCTGCTCTCAAACTCTCATCTGTCAGTTACACAGCCACTTTGTAACTTGCAGATAATATCTTTCTCTTTACAATTATTCTACTTGGAAGCTATGAGGGAACTTCAAACAAAATTCATACCCTGATGATTAAAACCTCTTGCACTGTTGACTAGAAGGCACGAACCCGGTGAACCAGGAAGCACTTACCTTATTGACCAGAAATCGCTTCCGTTGTTGCTAGCTGCACTAGTTCTTTCCTGTGTCTCCAACTCTCCTTCTTTGTTTGCAGTTGCTTGAAGATTATGTCTCTAATCTCATGATTATTGTCTGCAGGCAGAGGGCGGGGTAACTTCAACAACAGGGGCGGAGGCATGGGCTACAATAGAGGCAACTTCAATAATACGGTAAGAAAAAATTGGAAGATTCGACGGTGGACATTTCAAAGTAATGCGTGTAGCTACAAAATTTACGTGAGGGGTAGCCACATTGAGAGAATAGTTAACAACCACCGTAATTAGAGAACAGTGCTGGTGCAGTTCTATTGCTATGTGGTTTACATATATGCAGCTAACCTCCTCACGTGTAGCCAGTCACCCCTACCATGTCGTGTTTGAGTTGACCCGTGACTTCACTCGGGTTGGTCAAGTTTTGTGTAGTAAGTAGAATCTGATCAAAGAGTCCATTCAATCATTTTTGCGAGGAAAGGTTATTCACGTTGGTGTTACAGCGCAAGTGGCCTCTGGCACTACAAGGCTAATCGATTAATTTATTCCGCAGGTGTGGCTAGACTTCTGCAGCTGGTGTATTGATGGAGAGTTCATTTGAATCTTGGGTCACATCCATCAAATTTGTTGACTTGCATTTTCTATCATTTTTTGTCAGGTTGGCTGAACTCTACAATTTCTTTAACAATGTTTCATGTCTCTCATTGCTACAATTCTTCCCAATTTGGGATGTCTGTATTTTGGGGATGCATTTGGCAACAGTGACCAACCTTATCGTTTTTTGGATGATAGCATGGCCTCATGTGTAAAGTTTGTTCTCTTTTGCTGCTATATATCAAACCTGAAAAACATTAAAAATAAAGCACATTTTGAGTAGAAAATCTACACCTCACATAGTAAATAAATTGAAATCCCGAGAAAACGTACATAGATACCTACTTACTGTCTACCATGACAACTTGAGTTGCTGAAGCACACTCCATTGCCTTTCATTTTGTTGTTTTTCAAATGACCCATGCAAGAGTTCTGGTATATGTTGATGGCTAACTTTTTGTGAAAAACGTTTCTGGTGTGGACATTTAAATAACGTGATGTGATCGTTAAGGAGGTGAATTGGCTATTATAACTGCTGTAACAGTATGGTTATTCATCGAAAGAGGTACAATGTAATCTTAACTAAGTTCATTTTGATACTCACCACTTATCTCGTATATGGACCTCACTACTTCCTAGCGAGTTGGACGTTCAGTACCAGAAGGATGTTGACTCCAGTGCACTAGAAAACCTTTACACTCTTACCTAATCTAGCGAATTGCAGGCGAGCATTGGCAAGATGATGGGGGTGAGGGAACATTACAATTGATGAGTTTCGAGCAAAGACCAGCACACACTATTTAACTTACCAGTTGACCCTCCGAGTTATGTCTGGATGAATCTGCTAGCAGAGCGTTCAAATCCATCGACATCGTGGGCCTTTAGGCATAACTTGTTTCAAGTTTGGATGCAAGACAAGAACACGAAGGATGATAGTGCACTGCACGGCACTACAAATTACAAATTGTCTCGTTCGTAGTCCTATTTTGATAAAATTCTCATTAACAAAGTGGTTTTCACTCTGGTGTTATGATAGTTTTTCTTGAACTGATGTAGTGAAGGTTGTTGTACATGTTCAGTTGTTATAAGATACTTTGAAACTTGTGTGAACCTGGATGTAACGACCAAACTTTTCCGCTGTTGTATCGAAGCTGTTAGTAATTTGCACTGGCTAAGCTGCTAGTAATTTGCACAAACTACAACCGTTTACAACATAATGTATTCTGATTCATTCAAATTGCTAGGAATTTGGACAAATCTTAAAAAGTACGTTCTGTGTTGACTCATATAATTGAGTGTATTTTCCTTCTGATTAACCAAAACAGCGGTTGCTACTTAATCTCACTGCAGCAGACAGACGACGTTTTACACGGTACAGTTATTTTTTTCTGTTATTGTGGCAATCCCTTTCCTACTGACCCTTGCAGCAGCACCAGCACCAGCAACAACAGCACCAGTATCAGCAACATTGGTACTGAGGTGTTCATCGTTCACCAATTTCTCCCGGCAACTCCTCCACTCCCCAACCAAGGATGATCCTAGAAGACAAAGCAGCATCACCTTCCGTACTTGTCCTCTCCGTTCGTCGTGTGTGCAAGACCACGTAACGTGGATACAAGACGTCGGCCTCCTCCTTACGTATTCTTTAGACATGTTCTTAGTTCTAGTCACGCAATCTTCTAGTCATTACAAATACTTTGATTGTTCAATATTTAAATGTCACGATTAATTTCAAAGCAGCTCTTATGCCAAAGAAAAGAAGTCTCAAGTACAATAGCATCGCAGCTTCCGAGCTTGTATGGCGAATCCTAGTATCTCATGTCGTCTAGTCGAGTCAGTTGATGAAGGGTGTTGAATCATTTGTGGTGCATCCGTGCTCTACGTCGTGTGGTTTGTAAGTTGACGTAGAGAAAGTGTTTTGGTTCGAAGAGAATCAAACCTGTATGTTTGTCAATGAACTTGTGGTCCAGTTTGTTTCACGTGTTTTCTACTTTATGAAGTTGGATGTGTTCGACCGATCCACAAGCCTTCTAGATAAATGGTATATTTTCTGCCTCCTAGCCCTGCGACGGGAGCGTGTGAAACCATCTTCGTATGTGTATTCCCTTTCTGTTGATCGTAGGTATTGACGAGTGATGCATCTTTTAATCAAGACAAAACTTTTGAGAGTAATCTACTTGTGAGCAAAGACTGTATTTGGTAGGTGATCACCGACGTTACTATGAAGATGAGAAGTGTGCTAACGACTTGCGTAACTCGTGGACATTCACGCGGTTGGCGATGCAGCTTAAGAAACTGTGCGCACTTCATATACTCGGTACAGAGAACTCTTCCATCGCATCGCGGGCCAGGAAGTGACTGCTAGACACAAACAGCCTGTGTCCCGCACAGTCTTCTCTGTGACTATCCGTGGGAATTGGATAACTCGCGTCAGACAACCTTCATGTTGAGAAGGTCACCAGTGTACAGCTTGGTAGCCTTCCATTAGGTCCCTGGGGAACAGATGGGTAGCTAACAATGAATTATGGGCATTTTTAGTATCTAGTCTTCATGTATGGAGCCATATTTGTGGTCAATTGTTTTCGAAGGGCTTATATTTTCTTCACTGCGTGTTGAGTCAATCTGCTCTTTAGGAGAAAGTGCGAGGAACAGCAATGTAAAGTTTGGTGTTAACAAATATGAGTGACGGCACCTCAACTCTGCTGCAAATAAGACTCTTAATGCTGGAGTATTGAACTCAACTCGAACATTTTGTAGAGTTCTTCTCTACTTGAAGAAGTGTTCTCTACTTGACGGAAGTGTCTTCAGCGCCACCGAAGATTTTTTGCCCGGAGACTAAAATCAGCGAGGCGACACTGTCTGCTTCTCAGCAACGCAACTGTCACGCATCGGCTGCCGCACACTCCAATTTTGTTCCTGGCACTTTCCCTCGACCCTCACCTTCCCTCCCTACCCACAATAAGCCACAAGCATAGACATTAACCTCCCCTCACACTGCCAACTACTGCACAATCAACAGTGGGCCATCTATTGGTGACCTAAATTTTGTTATTCCAATTGGCTAAGAAAAATTAGAACTTGTTAACAATGGAAAAACCATTTAGCTCGTCGGCACAGATTGCTTTAATAGTTATATAGTTAGCCGATCAAATTGCTCATTTATGCGTCAGTCGACTAGCTTTTGGGCGCCAGTTCTCCTAGTCTTCCTTCTTTAACTACCATTTGGCTTCCGTAGATTTTTACAACCTCCCTACCTTTCCCCATCCTTCACAACACTGCCATGTAGCATGATGAGCACCCGGCGAGTTCTCACCTGTGTACCTAAATAAGGTGTACAATTATGGATGCTCTTGGGAATTGACGCAGTTAAGGAATGCCTAAATCAATTGGAGTATAATTTTACATACAACAATGACATGTTACAAGAATGGAGAATCCGCGACAACAAATACTGTATTTGATAGCTACACTGGCCCCTCGCCCGCACTCACCTCCAACCCCGGCCCTCATCTCGGCAGTCCTCCGATGTCCGCTGCCCTCACCAGCACCGGCCCAGGTGAGCCCCTCACTCCCGCCCTCTCTTGTCGCGACTCACTTGCACTTTCGACATTCCTCCCTCATTGGCAATCGGTACGCGCTCTCTCCTCTAACGTCTCCCTCATCGGCAGCTCATACTAGCTCTTTCACGCTCATTGGTTGCTCATTCTTCCCACCTTCCCCTACTTGGTATATGACATACTCGTTCTCTCCTCGGTAGCTCATACTCTCTTCTCTCCCTTTACCTCATCGGGAGTTCATACTCTCTTCTCCCTTCACCCTCGTTGGGAGCTCATTCTCTCTTCTCTCCCCCTTCACACTCGATGGAAGCTTATACTCTCTTCTCTCCCTTCACCTCATTGGCAGCTCGCACCGGCTCCGTCCGCCCTCCTTAGCAGCTAGTACTCTCTTCTTTATAGCCTTATGTGGCAGCTCATGCTTTCTTCTCTTTCGAAACCATTCTTGCAGCTCGTACTGTCTACTCTCTATCACCCTCATTTTGGCAGCTCATTCCTCCTTCACCCTCATGACCGCATGTACTCTCTTTCTTCACCCTCATTGACAGCTTGTACTCTCCCTTCACTATTTTTGGACTTTCTAATCCAGGCATTTATCCATATCAAGATGAAAGCCAAGCCATTACTCGGTAGCTAACATGTAAAAAAATTCATAACCTTTGATAGGGCAGGGCATCTCTTGGGCATTCGGTGGTATCATTTATAGCCCTTCATTTTAATTTATTTCAATGTAAGATACAATACAATGCATACCAACTAATATTTTTTCTTCTGTGGTGAAATTCAGATAGACACCAGCCAGCAGTTATAAGTAATTTTTGATTCATTTACTAATCACTAAAATAGCCTCGAATATTTTATTGAAAACATGAGTCAATGAAAGAAACTGCCTAAATTCAAATTATGATTCCGCTGCAAACATTTTATTGCCTTTATCCTGTTATTATTGCATCTTACAGATACGGACACTAGGGCGAATTCCCCTGAAAATGAGGGTAGCCGACGGCAAGGCGCATCTCGCACTCCACTCATACACTCACTCAACTTATCCCTTTTGAGCTAAAGGGCCTAGTGTCTGTATCTGCAAGATGCAATAGTATCAGCATAAAGGCATTACAGGTTTGCAGCGGAATCATAATTTTAATTTATGCAGTTTCTTTCATTGACTCATTTTTTTCATAAAATATGATGCTATTTTAGTGGTTAGTAAATGGATCAAAAATATTTCAAACTGCTGGCTGGCGTTCATCTAAATTTCAGCATTGAAGAAAAAATCTTAGTTGGTATGCAGTGTAGATTATCATGTCGTCAAGCTCTTGCGAGAAGACGAGGGTTCAAACTGTGCCCTTGTTTTTTTCAGCAGGATGAGGAGTGACGTTTTATATGAATGGGTTCAGGACCTTGATTCTCAAAATGTTCGTCCGTCTGCATGTCGACCCGCTGCAGCACTCTGACAACAATCGTAGCTCCTACAGTTATAAAATTTTCACGACGTGCAATACATATTTCATAAGATTGCACGTGTAAAGGACTGTATTGTTACGGAGTTACTTTCACAATTCGAATGTTACATTTTTTCTTGTTAGGGTCTAATCATAGAGTTTCAAAGCTTCTATAACATGCAATGCTTGAAAGCTTCTATAACATGCAATGCTTGAAAGTGTCTATAACATGCAATGCTTGAAAGCTTCTATAACATGCAATGCTTGAAAGCTTCTATAACATGCAATGCTTGAAAGCTTCTATAACATGCAATGCTTGAAAGCTTCTATAACATGCAATGCATTATTGGAAAGGCATCGCTGAGTAGCTCCAACCATCGAATGATTACTTTTTTTTCTCGAAATTTGGGTGTTGAATTTTGACTACTAAGCAGATTTTTGAAAATCAAACATCTTTTGAAAATCCAGCTCCTATAGTTTTCAACTGAGATTGGCTGGCAGAACACAAATGAAAAGCACGTGTAGTAATACGTTGGAGGATTTCTATACACCTTCAATCATTTTGCTGTAACAAATTTGAAAATTAATATCACTGGGATATATTGTTAAAAAGCTTTTGTAGGATTTTATGATGAAATATATTTATAATTATGACTCAAATAACTCATAAAGTTAACATCAAATTAATGAGTCTATTCTTCGACTATTTTAGGTTATCATGCAATGCAAAGTCCAATCATGGACCTTATGGAGAATATTTGAAAGAAATAAAATCTTTATTTTTTTATGGCTGTGTAAGACTGTTTTATTTTCGCATATCCTAAGTGTTGAAGTGATGGTAGGTAGACCGCTAGAACACATTATCTTAATATCACCTCTTATGAGGTAGAGTCTTGATCTCGCCCACACCTGTGCCACCTTCAGCGCAACACAACTTACTGGCGCAAGCGTTTTATATCTCGGACCTCTGTGCTTCACACCCTTTACAGAGCGCGACAGTGCGTGTCACTGTGTGCAATCTATGACATGTAGATAACACCATGAACACTGGCTGTGTATTGGGTAAGTGTTTTTCTAATTGATATCCAACTTTGCATTGTGATGAAATGTGTTCACAATCGGGAGCTTAAAAATCAACAAATAATTTTGGAATTCAAACTTGAATGTAAATTATCAGAAATAAAATTTTCAACAAATCGCGTTTATTGGTACAAGCCAGTAAGTCAACCATGGGAGACGAGCAAGTAACAGTCAACTATGGGAGACAAGCAAGTAACAGTCAACTATGGGATTGGGGTGGATGGATGATTATTCATTTAATAGATCATTAACACTTTATTTTAGTATTTTATTATTTCTTCTTGCTTGGGCTCTATTATATTTCTTTGCCCTTTTTTCATGGTGATAAATTTTGCATTGGTTATTTTTATTATATGCATCGAGGTTGGTTGAGACAAGGTGACCCAGG
>SDVV010002292.1:0-23357 GCA_016164225.1 Gammarus roeselii | reverse complement strand
TTCAGAGCATCACCGCCACGATATTGTGGTTTAGTTCTCGCTGATGAGGAAGAGCCTCATTCAGAGCATCACCACCACGATATTGTGGTTTAGTTCTCGCTGATGAGGAAGAGCCTCATTCAGAGCATCACCACCACGATATTGTGGTTTAGTTCTTGCTGATAAGGAAGAGCCTAATTCAGAGCATCACCACCACGATATTGGGGTTTAGCTCTCGCTGATGAGGAAGAGCCTCATTCAGAGCATCACCACCACGACATTGTGTTTTTTTTTTCTTGCTGATAAGGAAGAGCCTCATTCAGAGCATCACCGCCACGATATTGTGGTTTAGTTCTCGCTGATGAGGAAGAGCCTCATTCAGAGCATCACCACCACGATATTGGGGTTTAGTTCTCGCTGATGAGGAAGAGCCTCATTCAGAGCATCACCACCACGATATTGTGGTTCAGTTCTTGCTGATAAGGAAGAGCCTCATTCAGAGCATCACCACCACGATATTGTGGTTCAGTTCTCGCGATGAGGAAGAGCCTCATTCAGAGCATCACCACCACGATATTGTGGTTTTGTTCTCACTGACAAGGAAGAGCCTCATTCAGAGCATCACCACCACGATATTGTGGTTCAGTTCTCGCGAATAAGGGAGAGCCTCATTCAGAGCATCACCACCACGATATTGTGGTTTAGTTCTCGCGAATAAGGGAGAGCGCAATTACACCGTCAGTGGATCAAAAAGGTCCTGCACTGGTGTTGATGAACTAAGTATAATTATAGTCGCACAGAACCCGTCTATTTTTAGGAAGATTGCCACCTATCTGCAGGGAACTCGGAAAATTGCCCTGTATTAAAATGATATAATTTCGGGACGGGTCATCACCCGGAACGAAAGGGCGTACTGGCCTATTTATTTGTCCATGTGCTGTCCCTCTGTTGTGCGGCCTTGCAAGTCATCAATGAAGTATTGTAGCAACTGCGAGAAAGAACCGAGTCCTGTCAGTCCTTCAACCAATAATGCAGAATTTACTTCAGAGGATCATGCCGTTTTATCTGAGTGCTGTTCACTCACTGTGACGACACAATGTTAGCCTCCTGATAATGAATCGTGTGTGTGCATGAATGCTTGTAAACTGTGCGTCACTTTGTCGTTTCTGTTCAGCCGCATCCTAATGATTAAAAGCTTGGCATAAAGTATAACGTAGCTGTTTTCTGATCCTTCCGTTTTCTTCCCTGCTCAGACGTACTAAAGTGTGTAATCATCCCGCATCATAACAGTGTATGCTCTCAAATGCATGCTTCAGATATTTCCCACGAGATACGGTGTTTACAAATTGAAACTTCTGTACATTTTCTGATTATACGGATCCGAAGTCATGGATCCTGGACAACGTCTCTCCTCAAGCGCCCCTGGCAACGTCAGTGGCCGGATTCCGCCCGTTAATTGACAAGGAATTTCTATGTGATACAGCCCCTTCCGTTGGTGAAAAGGTATCATAATTTTTTTTTAACGGCAGCTCCTAAGCTGAATCCCCAACCTCATCGCAGCTGAAACCAAGGTTGAAAAATTTAAACGGGCGCCGTGTAAATGCAACGCTGAGAAATGATATGCCTCAACATTTGTGCTGCAATAGAGCATACGCAAGGCAACCCTTGTCTTACAGCTGCTCATAAAACATTCTACACTTCCATTTCCGTCAGTGTGTACTGACGGACAAGTCTCGGCCTTTCCAGTGTACCGTAAATCGGGCCATAATTTTTAATCACAAGATCTGTATGTACTACAACATCCTTTGAAAAAACATGCATTCAGTTGTGAAAAAACAATATGCTTTTTTTTCGGATTATAGCGTAGCTACCACCTGGTTCAGCCCAAAAACGATGTGACAGCGCATACAACATCCGGCTGTGTTGAGATCCGTCATACTGCTGCACCGAATCATCAAGTCGTTCGTTTGTAGTGTCGTGACGCTATTCACCGCCTGACATCCACAATCTTAAGGCAGCAGACTATACTTTTCCAGCTATGCATTGGCTTGACAGCTGCATGCAGCATTAATGCGAGGTAAGCTATTGTTAATAGTTATTTCTTGTAGTTAAGCCACCATACACTGAATATCAACTTGCAAACTGAAAAGAAGAGGTAGTACGTTCAGCCGGCTATCCTGATCGTTCTAACCTCGCTACGTTTACCATGAACGGAAAATGGAAAAATGTTCTCCTGTTTTTTCTCCACGGGAAACAACAATCGTCTTTATAAGATGCAATGACGACTCAGCTCAATGAATCATGCTGATAAAAGACTTCTGCATATGCTGCAGCTCAATGAACTTCTCCAGTGCGACAGTCACATCCAAGAAGGGTATGCAGGAATAGCATTGCAAAACGAAAGCACTATCTTAGGCCTTGTATTGACTGCAGGAAGTATATGTTTCAAACTTTTAGCGCCGTTTCTCCCCTAAACCTAGGCAACATTAATACACACTTTGCAGTCCAATCGGTGTGATAATACAGAAGGAATTTAATATAATTGTGTTATCCACTACAACAGATTTCTTTATGTGAATTTTTACAGTGACAGCTGTTCCAACGATTAGAAGATCAGCATCACGTTACGCATGGACGCCCCGACACGATGATTCCTCCAAGGAGGTTCAAGTTGTTGCTGTTAGGATCCTCTCTGTAACCGTCAAACGCTATGTCACATTTTCTAAATTTGTACATCAGTAGGCTCTACTCATTCCTGCGGTTGCCATACGTTCACTAATGCCACGATCTTTCATACGTCACAAAGATAATACACACACACACACACACACATATATATATATATATATATAAAATTTACTTTAAAGATTTACAATCAATAAATAGAATTAATGTTCGACGAGAGAAATATCTTAAAATTTCATTTCCACTTTTAAAGCAATATTATGAGAATTTTCATCCCCACGAAATTCGCAGCGGAGAGGAAGTAGTATTGGTATATTGTTCTTTCTGTTCATTGCGAAGGACAGGAAATGCATCGGGGCATTCCAACCAAGGTTCACAGTTTTTCGGGGAGAACACGTCTTTCTGTGATTCAATTCCCTAGCAAATCACGTTGTTGATCTTCAATAAAAATGAGCACATATTCGGCAAATCCTGAAAAGATTGCCTAGAACATGTACAAGATCATGCTCGTATACGATGTCGAGGAATTTATATTCATCTCGACAAGATATACATATTCTCTTTCCCTCACGTAATAAAGAAGTTATGTGGGATGGGTCTGGGAAATACTTAACGTACGTATTTCCACGTTTCAGACCGGCTGAAAGCCACGTTCTAAATTTCACACAAATTAATTTAGTAATTTATAAACGAATGAAACCACACTAATTGTGACAAAGGGTACCACACGTTCATTTTTTCGTCAAGTCGCATTCTAAAAGTTAAAAGTTTCAATATTTTACTCATAATTATTTCGATAGACATTTAATATGTTTATGCAGGAGCCTTACGACAATGCATTGTGAAAAATGAAGTAATATTTGTGTCCTTGAAGTTATTAATTGTCATTTCAATATCATATTCACCCTCTCCCTGAAGAAAATATCCTTAACAAATAATTTTAGAGTATGTTATGGTAATTACATCTGCGTAGCATCTCGTTCAAGACCGCGTAAAATCCACGTTCAAAATTTTGTTGAAATCGATCCAGTTGTTTTGGAGTAAATGTAGCCATTGGCAATGATGTATTACACAAATATATCAAGTCATCATAATTCTACAAGGAAATTTTGACAACATTCAATTTTATTATTGTTATTTCAATTTGCAATTTAACTTTCACTAGTCCCCCTATAATATTTATTCTCTTCTGTCTATAGTTGTAATAGTGTGAACTTTCCAATTTCCTTCATTAGGTTTCTTGTAGACTTTGATTATACCTTCTAGACACCTGACGGAAACGCCCTGTGAATAAATAACTTTTATTGCAATTATTAAGAGCTATTTCATTTTCTTGACTATAAACATATTGAGTTCTTGTACTGGCTTAGGGGGAGCTTAAGCCAGAACACAGGCTGAACCGAAACAATTGCCTTGATCCTCAGAAGTAAATGCATGCAAAGCGGGCCGGCGTGCCCCACTTCTTGGGATAAGGCCACTGTTAGGATAACACATCCTATTTTCTCCCTGCCAGGACGCTGGGAATTGTTTCGCTTATCGGCCTTGCCGAGACAGACTCGCTGAGCCGTCGGAGTATAGATGGGAGGGGAGGGGGAGACGGGGAGGTCGAGGATCGGCTTTAGAAATAGAGCTTATAAATCTACACTAACAGACTCAAAGACATGTTTTGGAAGTTGACCTTGTATGAGGTAACGAATTTGTTTATTTTATCACAAGTTTAAGTTTACATGAAATAAATGAATACTTCAAACATTTTCTAATTAGGTTCGCATAATGAGCAATCAATGCCCACCAGCTCGGTGGTCGAGTGGGTAACGTGTTGGGCTCTTTTCACAATAGACTTTCATTGGAAGCTATGAAGGTTGTAGGTTCGAGCCTACCTGACCCCTATGAGACATTCAGGCCGGTCTCTTAAATGGTCAAGATACAGCCCATAAACGAATTGACAGTTACATTTGCCACTCTTCCGCCGTTGTCTTCTGTCATTGTCGTTCGCCTTCTCCCGTTCTTGCCCAGCTTTCCGACGTCCTTGCCTCAAATACCGTCAGTTACATACAGCTTCCGTCCTTGCCTCAAATACCGTCAGTTCCATCCAGCTCCCCTCTTCTCCTAAAATACCTTCAGTTCCATCCAGCTTCCCTCCTAGTCTCAAATTCCGTCAGTTTTATCCAGCTCCTCTCCTTGCCTCAAATACCGTCAGTTCCATCCAGCTACCCTCCTTGCCTCAAATACCGTCAGTTCCATCCAGCTCCCCTTCTTACCTCACATACCGTCGTTCCATCCAGCTCCCCTCCTTGCCTATTTAACGACCTCTAGCCAGTCTGTTATAGATGTACATTTAGCATCGAATTGCCTTTCTACAGTTGATGATAAACCAACATCACACTCATTTGTACTCTCTGCCCCATTTAATTCGGTTTGAGTCTCAATTGGAATATGTCATTCGTTTAATATATTATGAAGGTTGTGAGAAGATTTATTAATACCTCATTAATTTATTCTGCATGGCATGACTCCTGATGTATTCAATGTATTTTGCCTTACGATTTTATCCAGTTGAAGAAACAACTTGACTCGTTTCAAACTGTATAATAATACAAAATTTGAGAAAATGAGAATTCAGACCACATTACTGCATGTAGACTGGATTTATGACAGGAATATAGATTCACAATGCAACGATTTAATTACAACTAAGTCTTTTCCAAAGGGTCAGTTGAGTCAATTAAGTATTGATATCATTGTATTTAATGAGTGTTTCATTTGTTGGAGACATCATAAGTATTCATCGTTCATGTTTAAGATACATTCAAGTTCTTGTTTGATCCTCCAACAGGCTGTCAACCGGCGGCCACCAGTCTTATGCAGTCCTGATTCAGTTCGGAGCGGCTGCAGTCGCCTAATGACATTTTCCCCTGCCTCGCTATAGCCCTGCTCAGAGCGCAGCACTGCAGTGATGTCAGTCGCCCGCCCTCTCGCCGTCGTCTATGCTGGTTGTGTCATCAAGGCTTCTGCTCTCTCAATTAGTCGAGTACAAAGACTGCAGATGGAGACAGAGAGATATTGATATAAATATTATTCGGCTTGACTAAAAGGAAACTGAGACTAGCTGCTGATAGGGAGGTGTCGGGTCGTTTTGTCTCCACTGCAATTCAAAGAGAGGTCGGGGAATTTTGAGGTGCGGGCCGAGACCTGTATATAGGTGAAACGGAATAGGAGATCTGTGAGTGGTCAGTGGGGAACAGAAAAGGGAATCAGTGAAGCATTTTCTGTTAAGGTTCAATTTCCACGAGATTTAGAGAAGTGAACTGACAGAAGATACACTCCAAATACCTAGACTAGGAAGTTATGCGCAACACTCCACCCCTCCCATCCAGAGAAGAGCGAACTTGAAACCATCGGTGCCGGAACTGGGCAAACGGATCTTACGGCGGGCTTGTGACGTCGGTCCGTCCAAATGTGTGATTTAGGCAGTATTGACAAACATAAAATTGCACACGAACAACAATTGAATTGGGTGTATTTTATGTCAGTCTATTATTTTGGTCAGAGAAAGAGTGATGTGCGAGAGAAGAAGGCATCCTTCTCTCGCGCCCGTTCTGACCAAAATAATAAATTGGCAAAAAGTACGTCAGATTCAAAATTCACATAACCGTAATTTTCCGTGTGCCTTCCGAATTCTAGTATCCTAGCTTCACTACCAAATAAAATAAGAACAAATGACACATGGTCAAGTGCAGTTTAATCACGCCGGGAATGAAATGCCGTCATGGTACAAACACAAGATCCGTTTACTCCACCTCCGGCATCGTCGGGTAAATTCGCGCTACTTCAGGAAGAGGGGGGGGGATATGCACCTACTCGACTAGTTTGTTAATTGCATATGCAATGGGGCTGAGGTAAGGGGGGAGGTGTTGGATAGCCTGACAGGGGAAGAGGACGCGGGGTGTATATTGGCATTATTGCTGGGCATGGTAGAGGGGAACTCAAAGCAGATAACCAGGAGAACAAAGTGGTTACTGACTAAGGAGCGGGGAAAGAGGTGGCAAAGACTTAAGGTGATAAAGGCAGAATAAACAGAGACTCTGTCTGGGATATAGTAGCCCAGACTGTCCGCTATCGCTTACCACCATCACTCAGGACCGACAACTAATCATTCTCTGATACTTTTGGTAGGAGAGTTTCCAGGTTATTGGAACGGGCTTTTGCCCCTTTTTCTCCTTTGATTTGCTTTGGTTTTGCATCACAGTTAGGAGTTCATCCAGATAATAACCCTGTCCTGTCCTCTTCTTTCATTATTTGCCTTTCTTTATCAACGACCCTAATTTTCATGTTCCAATTTGATGTATGTAGCTTTTATGCTGCGACTTCCCAATAGGTATCTGACTTTTCGATAGCTACTCTTCTTGGAGCACTGATATTCAGGTCAGACACCTCATAGAGAGAGGCAACTGGGTCTCTTGATGCAGGCTAGATTAGACTCGCAGTAGAACAGAGTTCGTCAGCAGTAAGTATTTATTTATGTAACAATAGTTTAAGTTATCACAATTCCTGCTTTATCAATTCATAAAATTTATAAACATTTGGTTTTTGTAATATTATCAATTGGCAGACAGATTTGGAGAGGTGCGAAAAGGGTTTGTTAAAGCAATCGAGATTGAAGGACTCAGTGTCCAATGATGTGTAGACCACTGAACTTTTGGTCCTGAGTATTAGGAAAACTGAAAGTTCTTATACGGCGCGAGATATTAATAAAAATAATTATTATTATTAACTTTATTGAGGTACTCGATGGGTCAGTAATGGTTACAACAGAAAACAAGTTCAAAGTGAAAAATATTTCTATCAATACAACAAAGATATCGTCCCGTCCAAAAAAATCACACGCAAAGACAGATCAAGATTGTGTTACACGACAAAAATGTATAGAACAAAATTTGAGACGTGCGTGCTTATAAAATCTTTTATGCCCTTTTCCTCCATGAGTATGCATACAAACAACAATGTTGGAGAGGTTTAGTATAGAGCCACCTATCAGTGTACATATTCGGGGTCGTGTCTCAACCTGACAGCCACATGCATAAATGGGCCCACAGCCTAGACAAGTAGTTAGGGGTCTAACATTATTCCTATTAATAACGGGATCTTCCTGCACAAGCAGTTTTCTGGATAACTATTTCTAGTAGCTTTGATGCAGCATAGTAACTGATATAGGTATTTAGTTACCTTTATCGGTCGCACATTTGGCCTTCAATTTTATGATCGGTTCGACAACATCCATTAATAACTTAAGAAGGAAAATGAGCCTGGGGCAGCCAGTGAAGAGAATAGACATGACATGAAGAAGTTGAACATGACTATACTTGAATACTTTCGCAGGCACACCATCGTTTCCCACAGCTTTGCCATTTTTTAATTTCTTGACAGCGGTCCTAAGTTCCCACATATGAACATAATCAACATCACTATCCCGATTGAGGGCCTCATTAACAAAAATGAGTCAGTGGCGTTGTTAACACTGTTCACATGTCAGCAATATTTCTCACCCCTGTTTTGCCATGAACAGATTGAGACACAAAGCTATCTTTCGGTTTGAGATTTTTCATTTCTTTCCAGAAATCGATCATCCGTCCACTAATCATCTTTTTCTGACAGACTACCTGCACGCAAATCATCCTCGTGTTTCTTACAGTATCGCAATGCGTACTTGCAGGCATTATTCGATCTATTATTTTCATTGTATAGTTGGCCTGCTCGGGGCTGACTAGCAACACGCCAGACCAAAGCCGCCTTGCCTGCTTCGTGTAAGTCATCCACATGCCTGTTCCACCCTGGTGTCCTGTACCTTCCTCATGGTGTTCGCTCTTCATAGGCTGCCCTGCCAGCCATGTGAGCTGCACCATATATACACTCGTAGAGCGCGTCTAGCTTGTCTCTGTCAGCTGTTGCATGAATCCGTAGCACCTCTGGTGGCAAACTCTCGAACTGATTGATAAGTACTGAACAGAATATATTAGTCTAAGCTATGTCATTGAATTGCCAGTCAATGGACTGTGTGGCTGCATCCCCTTTAACCATTACGGAGAGCGTATAAAGTGAGAGCTCTGCATGGAGCGGCGAGTGATCTGACAGTAGCGTGTAATTCCCTACAAACACTCGAATAATATTGTTGACTATTAATGGGGTAAGATCTAAGGGATCTAACCATTTTACTGTTTTCCCGTTGTGATTATCATGAGTGTGTGTATCCCGGGGTAACAGTGACACATCCACAAGGTCTAGTTCATTATCTGCCAGTACTATCTGCCACTCATTAAGGTTCGGCTGCCTGGGTGGTAATTGAAATTCACTACAACATACACATGATCATGTCTTGATCCTCGAAGGATTGCTTCTAACTTCCTAATATACAAAGTTACTAATTCCACATTGTGTTGATCTGCATAAGGCAAATATAGACATTCCATCTACATCCAGAGATAACCAAAGTATCCTCTAATCATTGTACTGCTCAATTTTCACAAATGGACTCACTTTATCAGACTACAGGAAGGTTAGTCCACCAAACGTGCGTCCTCTGAGTATCTTCTCCTCTGATTTGATTGAGATATGGAGAAGAAATGGACGCAGACATATCTGGATATACTATTCAGGAGCTCGTGCTTGAACAGCCATGTCTCTTGCGGCGCACATTATCATCATTTGTGCATAGGTTATTCACAACGCATTCTGCACTGTTAAACCCTTTACAGTTATAAGTGACATAACGGATATTTCCTGAAGGAGCTTGCATATGATAGGTTTATGGCATCATTTTACGCCTTAAAACATATTCTTCTACTGTTTTCGACAATTCGATGTTACCTCCGACTGACACGATGTTTGCAATTCTCCGCATAACCTTTGAGTTTAGGATATTATAATCATTTCGTTGAGGATTTACATAGTTATATTAGTATTTATAGGCATTATTTGCAGACCTTACTGGCATCATCAATGACATCTACTTCGTTTTTTGATTTGCAACACCATGGTTTGTACATCCAATCATACCCATCATCGCTTTATTTCAAATTCCTCTCAAACTCTTTCATTTACTTATCATGGCTTTGATGCGAATACCGGAGGCTGCTCCGTTCCCACGAGTCTACAAATGTATTGCTTCTTCTTCTTGAACCTTAACTATTCGAGACTTCTCCAATTCAAAGTCATTCTGATCTTCATCATGGGGAAATTTTGCATACGATTCAGATTTCCTTATGTTCATAGGTATAATTTGTTTCCACTACACCAGCTTTATTACAGTCATGATGATGATTTTTCCACTTGGATCAAATCAATTTCGAGATTTGCTTTCTTAGTTCCCCTAATCTTTGTTACATACGACTGTAACACGTCGACATCAGTTACCCAGAGCCGACTTCATTTTTCCTGCATCCATATATGAATGATATCTCCATCTCTTTTGATTTTAGTTCTACCCATTCTGAGATAACTGATGTTTTCAACACTAGTCAATATTTGTTCGATCCGACTCATATCATCTTTGGAGATTTTTTCTTCCAACACATGTAAATAAATTATGAGATATGAATATTCATTTGTGTTTATTCTATGACGAAGCGTGTGTCTCCGCTTGATCTCAACGGTATTCAGTCAGCTATTATGAGTTGTTAACATGTTGTTTTTCGCAAAACATTAGACCTAACATTGCTCACCTAGGTCATCAACTGTGCATGTATGTATACGTATAGGGTTGTGTACGTATGTGCATGTGTATGTTCAAGCGTATGTACGTGTTACATGAATTAAAAATGTATAACAAAAATAAATTCAAATGTCAATTTTTTTTCAAATTTTCGAGGGATAACACCATACTCGTGTGGTTAAGTTATCACTTCAATAGACCGATTTGACTCTGTCCTCCCTCGAAAATTTGAAAGTTTATTGAAATTATGAATTTTAAATTTTTTGTTATACATTTTCAACTCATGTAACACGTACATACGCTTGAACATACACATTCACATACGTACATAGCCCTATACATATTCATACATGCACATTTGATGACCAAGGGGAGCAATAATAGCTATAATATAGTCCAAACGGCCTACTGAAGGAATTAGATAGGGCTCAATTAGCGGTGGGCGGGGTAGGGCGCAATGCGGTAACCTTTGACTCAAGCGGGCGTACGGCGGTTTGCGCAAAAAAGGGGAACGGGGGGCGTAGGGTAGGACGGGAGTCAGGGAGCGGTCAGCCGGACAGCTTAAATATGTTAATAGTTAGTTAATAGGTTGTATATTTCCATAAAGGTATTAGTATTTCAATGCTTGGGGGGTAAGTATTACAACTTCGTTGCATGTCATGATGCATATATGCATTTTCAATGCTGTGTCCTTTGAATGTTTGTTGAGGTATTGACATACATACATTTATAAGATATTTTTTTTATTGATAATAACAATTACCTAATAATTTACAAGCTGTAATAAAGGTTAATACTCCACACATATTCTTCTTGCACGAATGTCGAATTCCGGACACATTCATGATGAATGTTTCAACTTGATATAATTTCTACGTCGTAGGCTGCTGGAGTACAGCTCGATTATCTTTTTGACGGGTATATTTTGACATAAATAATAGGCAAAGTAGACGCAGTAAGCTCCACAGACCAACGATAGATCACTTTGGATTGGTTTCTGTAGTACAAGTTGTAATTTTACATTAGTATTATAATACTAACCTATATTTTCTCCGTATATTTTTGAATTAAACCCAAACGAATCAAAAAAGTAATGTTTGTTATCGTTCTTGAATATTAGGATCCAATGACTCATTCTATTAGGATCGCTTTCGCTGTTAACAATCATGTAGCTATTCATTTGATGCATGGCATTCTGTTTTCAGTAAAACACCCTATATACGCGCGTTTCATAATTGGATCGCTCATGGATATGTGGTCAATTTGATTATTATCCATGATTACTGTAGATAATTGGGGAACACCCTCCTTGCTGAATTTATTTGGATGACACCGAGTGTATAACCTACCAGGAACAAGATCTTATTCGCAGTGGGTGGATTTTCACAATTCACTGTTACACGTATGTTGGCTCGTTTTCTAGGTTAATGACATCTTCAGAGTCGGTGGGTCTTATATCTATAACAAACATAGTTCTTCCTGCAGGGAAATTTTGTTTTGTGATGAGATGAGCGCTGTTGCGCCTCTCTAGAGCCGAAAGAGTTTGATGGTATGCTTGGGCACCCTCTCTGGGAAACGAAGATCTAATGTTGGTAACGTAGTTTCCGTTTACATAAACGATAACGTTTGTGATATCATTATTCTGGAAGTAATTTGGATTACGATCATATGCTCCGTCATGTGCCGCTTGATCAACGAGAAACAAGGAGCTAATTTATGTGGAACAACCCCGTTGAAGGGGAAATCAATGGAGATGGAGTTTTGACCGGTAGGAAACACGATTGTTTTGACAATAGGTCGATCGAACATGTATTCAACCATGTCAGTGTTTTTAGTGAACGCTTTATTTAGAACAAGCACAGCTGTAGGGTATGAGACAACTATTTTTACACCAAAATTTGCATGAACCAACTATATAGATGCATTTGTTCATTGTCATGTGTTAGAAGAATGCTTCTAGGTTTTACCAGCTCTAAACGTATATTTACGCTGACATTATCCAATACATAACTATTGCTACCGGACAGGTCAAAGCTTAGTGGTCCCATCATATGTATACCATGACGTACACTTTCTTGAATCTAAGTCTCATTTTCGTTTCGATTATTAAAATTCGCCGGGACGACGGTATCAGGAATAGCTGTTTGCAGTGATTTATACATCATATTTAACCCTTTATTATTTAGATCGAAGCTCTTCATGGATGTATAGGTGTTGAGATAATTTAGTAGTCCTGTATAACTGTCTCCTTCACACTGAACACCATTTAGGAATAGAGAGTGACTTTGGAACATACGATGAAAGAATCCGTCAACGCGTAAAACATTTCCAGCGGCGGTCAACGGCTTCCATCTGCATTTCTAACACGGATTTTCACTTCTGCAGTCAAAGAGCTCAAGTCAACCATTTCATTATCCGATCCTGGAATATGAAATTCTATAAAGGAAGCGGTAATTCTTCCATCATAGAGGCTGCTGTTTCCACTTTGATTATTTCTTTCAAATTTCGATTCGATACTTGATTCAATTCAATATTTCTTGTTGATGGAGGGAAACATATCAATCACTCCAATTTCATAGTTTTCCGTCGGGGCTTCTAGCCCCGTCATGTTGAGAGATGAGCCACCAAGCATGTTGTCGGTATAGAACCTTATCCGAAACTAACGTAATTGGTACATGAACAGTGGTATTTATCAGAAAGCAACTAATGGACGACACAACTCTATCTTTCTTCCGAGGTTCTTCTTCGATTTACGATTTTTCGTCATTTTTCCTGTGATCCTTCCTCCAATCATGGCTTTCTTTACATCATTCTTAAGTATAGCAATCCCATGTTCCTATGTTGATTTTCGCGTATCTTTCTGCTCCGAAAAATCGTGTGCCATGTTTCGAGCCATATCGGCAGCTGCAAGCAGAAATGTTGATCGTAGAAAAGGCAATGTGCGTCCTACAAGACTGGCTATGGTTGAGAAGAATCCGCTACCTCTCTGGTACGATATCGGACTTGTGAATCTGTCAATATCATGTTAACTTCCACCACGTCTTTTGTCACGTTTCGCGAATAAAACTTCGTATTGTTTATACGACTGATATGCATATACCACCCTCAGGATTGCTAGATACCAAATGACCTTTTTAATATCCAGAGTTATATTTATAAAGCTCTAGTTTCTTTTAAAATGTAATACGCATAGGCTCAATCCACCATCCTTGAACGGGATGTTACCGCCAACACCATCTCGTAGATCGATGGAAATGGAATCAATATGACTACGCTGTAAATTTTTATATATGACATGGGCGCGTGTAAATGAATAAGAGTTATTAATAGGAATAACATCACGAATTTTGACTTGCTTACCGCCCATAAAACTGCGTGAAATTATATCAGAGTAAACGTTTATGTAGCGTACATTATGGTTCATGAAGGACATTTTTTCACTTACGTCTTCTTCACCGACATTATATTTACATATCGCTCCACCCATTAAATCAGCCGATCTATCTCCGACAAAGTACCAATTCACCATAGCTTCAGTATATTTGTTGCGACATGTTTTGTAGAATGAAGGCATTGAACTTTGTGCGTCGTGTGGCCTTATCATATTCAAACAATTTTCATTCATCTCTAACGATTTGTTTCCTTAACAGATTTTTTTATATTGATTTATAGCTCGGAGATGTATTCTTCCAATGTATTGCCTGAGATATTCTCGCTAGGAATAAACAGAGCTATTTCTTGTCCGATTCGTTCATTTTCAGCATTCAAATAGTTTATGTAGATTACAATGTTGTATTGTATATCATGCTTTTTTATCTTGAACCAGTCATTATAGAATACTTCTACAAGTCCTACACTCCACTCTCCCAGTAGCTGTATTCCTAGATAAATACTGTTAGTAAGACTTGATGACGTGTTGTTTTGGTACAATTGGCTACTGCCTAGCGATGAGGCACAGACCAAAAAGTCCTCCGGTTCCTGCATCCTGGATGAACTGGGTCCTACGTCATTCTGACAACAAAGCGCTTGTAGACATCAATATATACTCTTATTACTAGGACAATCAAACAACTTTATATATTTTTATTTTATCTACATATTTACATACTAGGTCGATCTAGAGAATAAATCCTGAAGACGTGGATGTGCTTTCATCGCGAGTGTAATCGCCATAGACATTCTCACCCGGTTTGCGTTTCTTCCATGTTAAATCCATTTGTTTATCGACATCATCGTCCCCCAAGTCACATCGCTTCCTCTTATGAGTGACGGTAGGTTTATTTTCAACTTTTTTTTTGGGGATGTCTGGGTGGCCATAGGCAAGAGTGGTGTAGGAGTCGATATAGTAACCTTTGTTCTCGAATTTACTGAGGCAATTTTTAATAGTGTGTACAGTTTGAAGTTGGCATGCTTGTGCACCAAAGTTGTGTATGAGCTCGAAGTGTGTGTATGTTTTCTGGTTATGTATGTCTCTGTATTGTTCATGTTTGATTTTGGCTTGTGTCTGGTAATTGACACCTTTAGCAGCCGATTTTGTAGCGTCGGACTAGAGCGACATGCTGTAACACTTGGGTTGTAAGCAAATTATCTCTGTCTGGTAGTTATCGCCTGTTTCGCTTTTCAGTGGCCCGAGCTGTCCTTTCTTGGATTCATCAAACACGGGTTGATTTTTAGGATAATTCGAGATGTCCATATATTCAGCCAGGAGAGCTTGTCGCCTTTCCGCCTCAATGTCGGCCATGCTCTTGAACTGGATCAGCAACGAGTCAGTGTCCGAGTAGATGAGCGAGATGTTGTCACCGTAGCGTGGCTTCTGTGTGTCATAGAAGAAGCTGTAGACTTTTGCTTAAGCTTTTTCAAGCACGTAGAATTCAACTTGGAGTGTATGAACCATTCGGACATTTTTTTACTTGAGGATCATGATGACTGTTTCGGGACCGATGACGTAGCAGTTTTTCAGGAGTGGGTTGGCAGCGTGTTTTCAGAACTCGTTGGGGGTGCACCGAACTTAGCCTCTAGACTTCTGTTGAGCGGGTAGAACAATAGCTTGCCGTAGATACTATGGGATATAAGCTTGTACAGAGACTTTTCGAAGGAGTTCGTAGACTCCTGACGTTTCTGGATAGTTTCATGATGAATGACTTGAAGACGGGTTCTTGTCATATGCGAAAATTTTCGATGAATCTTGGTGACTTCCAATCCTTGCCTGAGGAGTACTTGAAAAAGTAGATGACTAGCAACAAGCTTACGATCTGCTCGTTTTCGGTTTTTAAGATAGTCCGAGCCAGCCAAGAGATTTTTTGTGATGGCGAAACATCGTCCAAGGTAACCTCTTTGAGATGTAGCGGTAGCTCGTCTGTTTTTCGTGCAACTTCATCGCTGACTTGGGCATCGATGCAGACAATGTTAGTATACTCGCCAGAACAGTCCGTGTTCACCAAGTCGAATGCTTGAATTTCTTCCGGTGTGAGCTCGAGGGTTTCGCCAATGATGAGGGGTTCGCTCAAGCAACCACCATTAAAACTGTTAAAGTCACATATTGCTGCTGAAGACACGGGTAATGCAGGGTCATAGTCTTTGCATCGGGGATTGTTTATCTTAGTAAGACCTTTCGTCAACGTCACGAATCCGCCTCGTGTATTTTTGACACTCAAGTTCACGAAATCGATATCTTTAACCAGCGCCAGTTTCATCTTTCATTCGTAGAGGGCGGCTTGCATTGCAAAGCCAGGGACGCTCACAAAATGGACGGGATCCAGGGTGTAGTCGCGTGTCATGGTCTCCCTAAACTTTTGGAAGATTTCGGCCAGCTGCAGCGTGTCGATGGGTAGGTATATGATCATGTTGTCACGCAAAGTCTTACAGTTTGCTGCATGCCACATTTCGATCACTTCAGCATAATCAGCGTCCGATATTTTTTTGCCTTGAAGTTGACGGAAGAACGCTTGCTGCGACGGGAAGTCTGTTTGATCCAGCACAGAATCCGATGTGATGGCTTCGTAGCAGAAACATCCTTTTGAGAGGCGAGCTCTAGAACCTTGTCATTGTATCCGAGACTTGTGAGATGGGATTTGAAGAGCGGCATGTCATGACCTCTTTCTTTAAGATTTTTGGCAAGACTATCTAAACTTTAGTTGAGGAACGAGAACGAGTCGATGAACTTGACACCGTACTTACTCGTGGCATCATTCACGGAGATAGAGATGCTGAACATTTTATCTGATTGTTTTGCCAATACATTTATGTTGGGAAAGTTTTTCCTGTCCAATCCACGCAAAATGAAGCGCATATCATAGGCCGAAGCATTGTGAGCTCGAGTTTCTCCGTGATTATGAAGTTGCCATTAAGGCACAATGCGACCAAGTAATTTCCTGTTATTACTTCTTAATTGGGGCCGAAGACCTCCTCGACGTAATGGTTATGATGGCGTACTCGCCTTATACCACGTTCTCCAAAAGCGTCTCCGCAGCATTCACATGTTTTGCTTTCGCAAATTTTTTTTACGTCCAGTAACATATTCTTGACAAGATGTGTCTCTATCTTCTCAGGGAAACTGTAGTCGAATCGACTACTTTTTGTTTTACAATTTTCCTGTCTTTATCCACATGAGTATAACTGTACATGCACAACTTGTATACGTTGACTACATGTTTTCCTTCCTGGGTGGGCTCTAGCACAGATTCACAGTCATAATAACATACAACAGGGGGTTTCATTGTTGCATGCATGGCTGAGAATTGGTACATTTCGCCTCCTTCAGGCATACTGATGTTTTGCAAGCCTGCAGTGGACGAGCACAATTTTACGTGTCCAGCTTTTTTGCTTTCCTGCATCCCTTGTATGCAGAACGGACAAGAGAATGTACTGCTAGATATCGAACGTCTAAATTTTCTAATAAATGTAGAGAAACATGGAATGAAAGCGACATAATTAGCATCTAAGATTTGCACAAGGTGGATCGTGCGCTCCTCACTGGCCTCAAAACTACCTCTGTATACACAAACCAGACCATAACCTTCATTCTCTTTTGTGAGCTGATATAGTCTCATGTTAACATCACAATCTCTTTCTATATTTGGTAAATCTTCTTAAGCCACAGGTGTGTTCAAAGGAAGATTTGGGAAGGTGAAATATGCGTTTTTGTACGGGAGATATGTATTCTCTGTTTGTTGTCTTTTCCTTGAGAGGTGTGTATTTTCAGGTAATTGGAAATGGGCAATCATGCTTGTCTATACGCAATTATTCTTTATTGTCTTGATATTGACAATATGGTGCCTGACTGGACAAATTTGGGCCAAAGAACATAGTTTCCAAGGTGTTTTGTTCCTATAACCCCTGACTTGTAGAATTGAAGCTCAACAGCGGTTACTGTATTAATGCTCCAGCCACTACCTTGATGCTCCCGTATTTCTAATTTATTTTGTAAATCTACCCCGAGATCCTCAATCAATTCACTCAAATCCGCTGTTTTTGTTAGCTGGATTGCTTTTGTGTTTAATACCCAGTCCTTGTCATCTATAGATGCATCCTCCATTGTTTTCCCCATTTTAACCCTCGCGGTGCATTGGAGTCTTTGTAACGTTTCTATTTTAGTTTCGATGTGCTTCACTAATTCTTTGCAACCTAATGTTATCATGGACGATATGTTGACATGTTCAGTGATTGGTATGAATGTCGATGTTACGAAATGGTGGTCCAAAATACCTTCAGAGGTTGGTGGGTGAAATATAGCCTCACGCAAAGGATCCGAACCATTATCAGTAGCGATGAAATGACCAACAGGAGACGCAACAAAGACATCAGTAGACTGAGTACCGATCTGTTCCGGAGCAGTAGACTGAACTCCATGTAGTTCCACAGCAGTAGCCTGAGAAACGAATGGATCATCAGTAGACGATTCAACAGGAGACATTGCCAAGCCATCAGTAGACTGAGCGACGAATGGATCCATACCAACAGTAGCCTTAACTCCGGGCAGTTCCGGAGCAGTAGACTGAACTCTGCATTGTTCCGAAGACGATAGGGAGGCAAAACCGCGTTGCGAGCTTGCGCTAGGACTTGCGGATATTGCGACGCCTAGGATAGGGCTTACGGATAGTGCGAGGCTTGCGCTAGAGCACAGGGCACTCCCTGCATCCTCCAACAATGGCGTAACCGCCTTTACCATATCGTTTTGGTTCATCCTACAAGAATAAAAACACTACAAAGTAGATTAACAAATAACGGACGCTCAAAACAATACACAAATAGCAAAGATATCTTTAAAACAAAAAGAAATGGACTGGTTAGAATTACTTACATTATGCGATGAAGGGGTTTCGTCGACGAGATTATAAGCGCAAGTAATGTCTGAGCTGCAGCACACGCCCTTTTAGACATTAGTATGCGATACATGTTGTTACCTGTTTGCTTGTCTGCATCAGTGGGTCGTATAAAACCGACATCGCTGAGGCTGTGGACACACACATCATCACCTTCTCGTCGAGTAAGCATCCTCCTCCTCAAGATTGATCAACAAGCTCAAAAAATGGAGATGATAAAAGTAGGAACTCTTGCAGTGACCTATAACCGGACTCTCCAGAGGTTTGCATTCATTGAAGCTGGTAATTTAGTGTCAACGACTCTACCACTATTTAAAGTTATCTCGAACAATTTGAAGATGCAGGGACATATCACTGTTTTAATAAGACAGGACTTGTCGAGTGTGGAATTGGAGTGCGACTCGGAAAAAATATCGCTTGTGTTCTTCAACAGTAAATCAAAAATGCACAAGTCTAGAATTGTACTAAGTCCTGACTTTATAGTTAGCTTCCTCAGTCCTGAGAAAATCATGTTGGAGCGTATTCACTCACATGAGCTAATCTCGTAGGACAAGCCCCAAACGTATCGGACAACCTATGGTGAAGATGATAAGGAAGATGTAATAATTAATAAATAAAACATCTTAAAAATATTTTATATACGCTAAGCTTTGTAATGCATCATGACCGACTTTGTAAAAGTTAGTTTCTGTAGTCAGTTGCGGGTAGTGCCACGCTTGTCCCTTCCATGGTGGTCTCTGCCACGGTTGTCGAGGCTGCGGCCAGTGAGGCACAGGCAACGAATGACGCTGGTAGTTTGGGCGAAGACTGAGCATCGGACAGCCCTGATACGGTGGAGAGTGCAGCGTCGGTCTGCACGTGAAAAAATTTATGTATCTAGAAAAAAAATATCTAACAATATATAACATGGAAAAAATGTTTACAGGGTCCATAAATATATATCGACATTTTTCGTTTCACATACCTCATCATCCCTGAAGTTCCGGTTTGATCTGGTTCACCCCCGATCGAGTTGTTACCATGATCTGTTGAGAAATGATGATAGGTTAAATCAATTGCTGGAAAAAAAAGTGAACAATATTGGTTAGTGTCAAAGATATGGCATGATCGATCTAACTTTAACGATGTAAAAAATTACCTGGTGTTGCCGAATGGGTCCTTGACTTTAGCATGTCCTTGATGGAATACATCTGCAAAGAGAAAGAAAAATAAATAAAAATAAACATTCATTGAAAAAGTTAGTTTGTCAGAAAAATGTATATAAACTGAAGGTTCATTGAAAAATAGTTAGTTGCCGATTGCCTGTTGGGGAGAATGGAGACTGTTAGGTTTGCGGACATCAACCTCTTCGTCAAACCTGCACGATTGTTTGTGAGCGGGTACTCATCCAGCGGGAAAAGCGTCCTTGTAGGAAAAATAATTAGTAAATACATTGATATCTATGAGTTCGTCGTTTCAGGATCAGGGCACTTTCCTGTTAGGTAACATGCAGAAATAAAAATCCATGCAGGACCACTCGCATTCGATTCAATAGCGAAGAAAACTACATGTAAACTACTTGTTTCGTACGATGACTTCATGATGAAATCAGCGTCTCTACGTTTTATTGCATCTGTGTTTTGTCGGGGTAGGCATGCAAATATCAGTGCGATATATTTAAACCAATCACTCTTTCACTCAAATACATTCCATCGCACAATATCTTTGAATACCACACATTTTCTTATCCTGCGCATGCGCGATATCAATCAATTACGTTATTTCGGTAAAACATTTCTTGCAAAAGATAAGATTGAATTGTTCATCTCATTTTACAAGCTACATGTGGAACAAAAACCACATGGTCATATCTTGGTTGATTTCACACAACCGAATACTTCAAAACTCTTGATTAGAGCACAAATTGCATGACATGAATTTGAACAAGTGTTGCCACTATAAAATATAAGGTATGCCCGATTTGAGATTAGTAGTGAATTAAAATGAACAGTGCCTACTTTTCCGGGGGCTGTTGGGTCGTACTCTAGCGTGAAGACTCTACATCAAAGCTATACGAATATATGTCTGTCTACAACAAGACGCGATGTTGAAAAATTTCTACAAGCATCAAAAGCATCCACACGATTTAAACAAGCACCCTTGAAATTTAGCTGACGTATGTTCACAGATGCGCGTCCTGGATCGATTCTCAGTGCAGATGTTGCCTATACCAAAGATTATGCATCTAAAAATGACGGCATTAGATATTTATTGATTGTTATTGACATATACAACAAATATCTGTGTGTATCACACTTGAAAGCTATTACATATAAAAATGTGATTGCAGCATTTGACAAAATAGTCAGTGAATAAGTATGGCCACTAAATCGGATTTGTTCAGGTCAGGGGAGCGAATTTACAACTAGAAACATTGAAGCATATTTGGCCAGCAAAAACTTATCCATTTATTACACATACAACAAGATCATCAAAGCATCCCCAGCAAAACGCGTTATACGGACTATAAAACTTAAGTTGGGAAAATATATGCATGCAAAAAAGACTGAACGCTATATAAATAATTTGCAAGCACTTGTAACGGCTTACAATATGACACCACAGTCATCATTCATGGGACGGAACCCATTTGACGTTTATTTGTTGAACGATAAGAAGCAAATTCGGGCTTTGCTAACAGAAATGTATAAAATACGACGCAAAATAATTAAAGTACCCAGTAAACAAGTAAAGGTGGGAGCGTACGTACGCTTACAGTGCAGTGATCCCAGTTTCAAGACATTTAGGCGAGGATACGAACCTAAGTTGAAGAAAGAAGTGTTTCGTATTTCACGTGTTAATCAAAAACATTACCCTCCGACCTATGAAATAACACCACTCAATACAGATGAACCCATCAAAGGTTTAGCCTATAGGCAAGAACTAGTTCAGTTTGACAAACCTGATATTTGTGACATGAAGGTATTGAAGACTCGAATTAAACGAGGAAGAAAGCAAATCTACGTGATATATACGGATTATCCAGTAAGCAAACCTACGTGAATTAATGATGGAAACGTTGTGTCGTGATGTGTGATAAACGTACTTTGAAACGTAAATTGAATTTTAGAATAAAATAAATCAACTAAAATCATCCGAACGTAGTCAACTTGTCAAACATTTAAGAAATAAGGAAGTTAAAATCATCTGCGGAATATTTAGAAATATAGTGAGCGCAAAATTGGTCTGTGATAAACTATCCAAGTCACGGGAAAATAAATTCAACTCAATCATAAAACAATTCGGCTGTAAATCGTCCGGGAGTAAATCTTCCGAGGCCAAAAGGAAAACGTTATCAACCAGGCGGGGGGGGGGGGATTATGTTAAATTTACTATTAACCATAGCAGTCATTTTTTTGACAAAAAAATTTCTTGGATGAATCGGTTTATTACCTGGTTCCAAAGTCCAAGATGGATAAGTTTACAACAACTCATATTGGCGGAAGCGCTACACCCATATCTGTCACAACAGGGCCAGAAATAGCAGAACATAGCAGTACGTATCACAGTCAAAGATTGAGTAGACGTGGGGATGAGATGCTAGATTTGAATACATCACCTGAAGAATCACTAAAATTTCTAAATTTTATTTACGACCTCTATCGCCATATCATAACTACCGAGTCCACACCGGAACCGATCACACAAAAGGACCCGCATAATGGAGATGATGTTGCAGTAATATATACGGCCTCATTACCGCCCGTTGCCAAGACACTATCCCCAGGTTTGCTTCACTATCTTAAAACTGACTCAGCCCTTATATATTATTCGAATTGGTTTGTTAGCCATCCCAATCTTCAAAGCCGTATTCACGTACTTGATCTCCTAAAAAAATTATTTTTAAATAAGACAACGATAACCCCAGACGTCAAAGCAATCATTCAGACGTTCCTGGTTAAATGCCTAAATCCTTTCTTAAAAATACATTATTGAAAATTGAAGAGAAGGAGGATGAGACAGATACGTTCTGGGATACATTATAACACACGGTATCACCAACATAACAATGCATCACTGGTATACGATCACTGAATAAATCACAGCATAACATAACCTAACACACGAAAACCAGATGAAACGTGTTTCCCGCTCGGATCAGTAGGGGGGAGGTAGTGGCACATAACAACCAACAGGTATGACCATGTGAGAACACCATAATACTGACAGGGGGCCATGACTGGCAAATAACATGAAATAAATATGTCCCTAGTAGCATGGAAACATACAAATAAACATCACATAATATATATCCGTCTACAATAACACGCATCATGACGCTGCTACAAAAATAAAATATGTAAAACGTTGCGTTAATTAACGCACCTTAGGGGAACGATTGACCGCAGAACCTTTCGTGACGGGTACTGATGTATTACTGAGGCAGTAGCGTAAACGGTGTGGAGAGACTGCCACGGAAGTGGCACCGTGTTCGTACCTGTATGACCGCAAGGTGGGAACAGGTACTATCCTCGCTTAAACCTGGTATCGGTCTAGTTTAAAACAGGTAACGCGTGCCTCCATCTTAGGGCGTCATGCAGGTGAGAGGAATCCCAGGGCATATTTGGTGACAGCGTCTTGATGGCATCATGCTTATGATGATGTATACATAAACGTATACATAT
>SDVV010002291.1:0-23359 GCA_016164225.1 Gammarus roeselii | reverse complement strand
TAGTTGCTCGTACTGTGCTGTATAGTAGGAGGTAGTTGCTCGTACTGTGCTGTATAGTAGGAGGTAGTTGTTCGTACTGTGCTGTATAGTAGGAGGTATTTGCTCGTACTGTGCTGTATAGTAGGAGGTAGTTGCTCGTAGTGTGCTGTGTAGTAGGAGGTAGTTGCTCGTACTGTGCTGTATAGTAGGAGGTAGTTGCTCGTACTGTGCTGTATAGTAGGAGGTAGTTGCTCGTACTGTGCGGTATAGTAGGAGGTAGTTGCTCGTACCGTGCTGTATAGTAGGAGGTAGTTGCTCGTACTGTGCTGTATAGTAGGAGGTAGTTGTTCGTACTGTGCTGTATAGTAGGAGGTAGTTGTTCGTACTGTGCTGTATAGTAGGAGGTAGTTGCTCGTACTGTGCTGTATAGTAGGAGGTAGTTGTTCGTACTGTGCTGTATAGTAGGAGGTAGTTGTTCGTACTGTGCTGTATAGTAGGAGGTAGTTGCTCGTACTGTGCTGTATAGTAGGAGGTAGTTGTCCGTACTGTGCTGTATAGTAGGAGGTAGTTGTTCGTACTGTGCTGTATAGTAGGAGGTAGTTGCCCGTACTGTGCTGTATAGTAGGAGGTAGTTGTCCGTACTGTCTTGTATAGTAGGAGGTAGTTGTCCGTACTGTGCTGTATAGTAGGAGGTAGTTGTTCGTACTGTGCTGTATAGTAGGAGGTAAGTTCTGGTACAGTGCTGTATGAAGCACATGTATGGGGTGTGAGAGCGATTGAAAGAAAAAGGATTAGTGTATTAGATATGGAAGGATAAAGAAGCATAGCAGGATAGACTCGATTGAATAGTAACAGTATGGAAGGCAATAGTAACAGGATGGAAGGCAATAGTAACAGGATGGAAGGCAATAGTAACAGGATGGAAGGCAATAGTAACAGGATGGAAGGCAATAGTAACAGGATGGAAGGCAATAGTAACAGGATGGAAGGCAATTGTAACAGAATGGAAGGCAATTGTAACAGGATGGAAGGCAATAACAACCTGCGAAAAACTGCATTCAAAATGCAACCATTGTTAGCATTTACATAAAACACGATCTCAATCATTGATATCAAAGATGTGTCGATATCACGGCACAAGATGATGGGACTATCCCCCGCTAACCGTTGCATGGAAGACGGATGATATGAAAGAATATTTGATCTTATTTTTTGTATCAGAGACTATAAAAGTCGAGTGGTTAGTCCCAGGCAGGCTTTATTTGTCTCTTCCATCATTAAAAGCCGAGCGGTCAGTCTCAGGCTATATTCGTCTCTTCCATCATTAAAAGCCGAGCGGTCAGTCCCAGGCTATATTTGTCTCTTCCATCATAAAAAGCCGAGCGGTCAGTCCCAGGCTATATTCGTCTCTTCCATCATTACGAGCCGAGCGGTCAGTCCAGGCTATATTCGTCTCTTCCATCATTAAAAGCCGAGCGGTCAGTCCCAGGCTATATTCGTCTCCTTCATCATTAAAAGCCGAGCGGTCAGTCCCAGGCTATATTCGTCTCCTTCATCATTAAAAGTCGAGCGGTCAGTCCCAGGCTATATTCGTCTCTTCCATTATTAAAAGCCGAGCGGTCAGTCCCAGGCTATATTCGTCTCTTCCATCATTAAAAGTCGAGCGGTCAGTCCCAGGCTGTATTCGTCTCTTCCATCATTAAGAGTCGAGCGGTCAGTCCCAGGCTGTATCCGTCTCTTCCATCATTAAAAGTCGAGCGGTCAGTCCCAAGCTATATACGTCTCTTCCATTGTTAAGAGTCAAGCGGTCAGTCCCAGGCAGACTTTATTCGTCTCTTCCATCATTAAAAGCCAAGCGGTCAGTCCCAGGCTATATTCGGCTCCTTTATCATTAGAAGTCGAGCGGTCAGTCCCAGGCTGTATTCGTCTCTTTCATCATTAAGAGTCGAGCGGTCAGCCCCAGGCTGTATTCGTCTCTTCCATCATTAAGAGTGGAGCGGTCAGTCCCAGGCTGTATTCGTATCTTCCATCATTAAGAGTCGAGCGGTCAGTCCCAGGCTGTATTCGTCTCTTCCATCATCAAGAGTCGAGCGGTCAGTCCCAGGCTGTATTCGTCTCTTCCATCATTAAGAGTCGAGCGGTCAGTCCCAGGCTGTATCCGTCTCTTCCATCATTAAGAGTCGAGCGGTCAGTCCCAGGCTGTATTCGTCTCTTCCATCGTTAAGAGTCGAGCGGTCAGTCCCAGGCTGTATTCGTCTCTTCCATCATTAAGAGTCGAGCGGCCAGTCCCAGGCTGTATCCGTCTCTTCCATCATTAAGAGTCGAGCGGCCAGTCCCAGGCTGTATTCGTCTCTTCCATCATTAATATCGAGCGGCCAGTCCCAGGCTGTATCCGTCTCTTCCATCATTAAGAGTCGAGCGGTCAGTCCCAGGCTGTATTCGTCTCTTCCATCATTAAGAGTCGAGCGGCCAGTCCCAGGCTGTATCCGTCTCTTCCATCATTAAGAGTCGAGCGGTCAGTCCCAGGCTGTATTCGTCTCTTCCATTATTAGAGTCGAGCGGCCAGTCCCAGGCTGTATTCGTCTCTTCCATCATTAAGAGTCGAGCGGTCAGTCCCAGGCTGTATCCGTCTCTTCCATCAATAAAGGATCGAACAAAGGGAATTTGGTTTTGCGGAATAATTTCGGCTGTCCATTTGCACTTGCGTAGCCGTTCACGATGTACCACTTTTTACTGTGGACGAATTGACAAAATAAATATAACTCATCAATTATAGACTGAGGGAAAGTGTGTCAAGCCGTGCAAAATGGTTAATTGTCTAAGATTTTGGGGTCCATTGTTCATTTTTTCCGTGCTACAACTTGTCAATGATGTCTATAGCATTATATAAATCCCTTCTAATTTAAAATCAAATGAACTTTAATAATATACCTTCTATGAAAGATGAACTTACACACCAACGTAAATATTTTACGTTGTGTGAACACAATATTGAAATTGCCTTGGCATATTATTCTTTTTATAGCAAAAGCCTTAACTAATTCCTGTGCTTTGATGACACCCCTAAATCAGCTTTCTTATTGCTCATGGTGAAATAAGGTGCATCGATCAAGTAACCGTGGCGACCATTGTCAGGAGAGGCGTTTATTGACAAGTTTTGTGTTTCCTTTCAAAGGCTTCATATTAAAAGCTCTGTATTCAAAAGCTCCCTATTGAAATTTCCCTATCGTTTCAACAGCTCCCTATCAGCTTAGGAACTGCTTGAACCTGTAACCCATGACTGTTAATCCTTTCAAACGATAGCATGTTGACAATAGGAAGGACGAAACAAAGCCTAACAGATCATGATCTGATCAGGCTTCCTGTCTAAAGCAGTAACATTGTTTCCGAGCACCGCATTGGAATTGGTCACAGCCTGCCTTCAGTTTAAAATAACTTACTGAAAATAACGGCAGATTTGATTATATTTCAGAATTATTGTATGCGTGAATATTTTTAAAAATGGGGGGTCATCAAACCACAGTGATATATTTCCTATATTTAAGCTTGTTTTCTCGAGAACTTTGATTGGACCGCACCTGCTGAGGTCGCTGATCAAACAACAATAAGAAAAGTGAAAACCTGAACAACATTTCATCCAAAGCGTCGATAAAGTTGGTGGCTGGATACATTGAAAAAAATCTGATAATTTTGAAAGTATGTTCGGGGCAAAGTGCGTGTCAGGTTTGAGAGTATTCTTATGAATGTATTAACCTTGGGATGAAGGTCCCTGGAGCAAGAATTGCAGTGTGTTTTTAACCGCGAAGGTTTTAACGTGTACCATTAATTTCTAAGAACCCGGCCCCCCGTATGGTGACCGTCGGTGCGACGCCCTAACGGCGACCGTCGGTGTGACGCCCTAACGGCGACCGTTGGTGTGACGCCCTAACGGCGACCGTCGGTTTGACGCCCTAACGGCGACCGTCGGTGTGACGCCCTAGCGGCGACCGTCGGCGTGATGCCCTAACGGCGACCGTCGGTTTGACGCCATAACGGCGACCGTCGGTGTGACGCCCTTACAGCGACCGCCGGTGTGACGCCCTTACAGCGACCGCCGGTGTGACGCAATAACGGCACCGTCGGTGTGACGCCATAGATCACTATTTTGTTATCGGTTAAAGGTGAGCAAGAAAGTATTCGTGTTTGGTAAACTGTTTGTTAGTGTTGATGTTAATTAATTTTAAATACCTAACAGGCATCGTTCATAGCTGAAATATGAAAAGCAACGATGGTAAACGCGCTTTTAAAAAATTGAAACTGCTTGAAGTACCTATTAAGTTGAAACATCTTGCTGTGTACGGTCGCCAGCAGAAGTTGGCCAACATCGATAACAATAAAAAAAATCGTTATAGCTAGAATTTCGCATATTTCATTGTCATCTTGTGACAATAAGGATACTCTAAATGGAGTGGAAGATTTACATATTATAAATACGTCTATCACCGATAGTGCTAAATAATTTACGTTTGCCATGAAAGATGTTCCAGTGTGCCTATTATCACGAGAATATATAATAAGTGCACTTAAGATGACGTCGAAGACCCTGGACCAGCTGTTGCTGGAGATATTAGGTTGTTTCGAAGTGTATGTACAGCAGCGAAAGAAAATTCGTTTATGGTTAGTCTACAGATACTGACACCAGGACCATCTCCCAGAAAAGGGGGTGGCCGACGGCAAGGCGCACCTCACACCCTGGTACGCTCACTCTCACACAGCTTAGCCCTTTTGTGCTAAAGGGTTTGGCCGGTAACCCAGCAACACACACTCTGGGTCACGAGTGCGGTCCGAGGATCCGTTGTCAACAGCAGGGCACGACGGTTTTCACTGGTTTACCCCCGCCGCGTCATGATGGGCCCCCCCCCCCCCCCCACCCACAATTATCCCGACAACGAGATGCCAAGAGCAGAAAAAAGCACATCAGAGCAGCGTCAAAATCAACCATTCACAACCATTCTCCACTCACTCCTGTTCAATGCACGCTCTCTCGCCACCTCCACATTCATGTCTCTCCTTCCCAACGCCTGCTTCACACCATCCATCCACCCAAACTTCGGTCTCCCTCTAGGCCTGCGACCACTCGCCTTCGCCTTCATCACCCTACTTAACAATCTCCCTTCATCCATCCTCTCCATGTGCCCGAACCATCTTGGAACTCGCGAGTCCACTCTTTCGTCCAACTTCTTCACCACCCCCGTTCTGATTCGAACCACGTCGTTGGTGATCCGGTCTCTCAGCGTTACTCCAGCCATGCTCCTCAAACATTTAATCTCGAAAGCCTTCAACCTTCTTCTCTCCTCTGCTCTCACCCCTCCCCCCAAGTCCGTAGAACATAGTTGGGACAACAACACCCTCATACAGCCCTCTCTTTGCTTCCATCCCCAACGTCTTACAGCTGATTACAAACTCCAGTGCACCCAACACTTTACACCCCTCCAGTCAACAATTGAAAAAACAAATCGACTTTTCCCACGTGGAATTCAACTTTATTTAGGAAATTCTGATGGTTATATAACTGGACAAAGCTTCCTAATGGATAATATCAATTAAATTTCCGATAAGTTTGAATATCGTGCGGAAAAGGAACATTGAAGGTTTCTCTTAATCTTCAATCATAAACTATTATTTTTTGCTACTGCATAGCGACAATGTACAAGGGACAGAGCGTGTGTCATAGGAATTGCTGGGCACGGTAGCCGCTAGGTGCATCTAAAGTGTACCTGCTGAACAACATGCGATGTGTTAGAATCGATTGGGGAGAAAAATAATCATTCTCGTTTGCTCTTCTCAACAACCATTGATGTATTTGAACGGAACTTCCTTCACAAATGTGGTCGAAATATGTGGGCGAAATATGTGGTCGAAATATGTGGGCGAAATTATGTGAACGGAATTTTAAGAACAGGAACGGGACGTTGCGTTTGCAAACGGAAAATAATGTGCATTGTAAACGGAACTTCAAGTACGTGGACGTAATTTTACGAATGTAGGCGAAAACTTACTTATGTGAGCAGTACCTTGTATGTGGGCGAGACCCTACACATGTGGGTTGTGCCTTGCTTTTAATACGAACAGAACTAAATGTATGTGAGCGGAACCTTATACATGTGGGTGGTACCTTGCTTTTAATGCGAACAGAACTTTTGTATGTGGGCGGAACCTTACACATGTGAGCGGTACCTTGATTTTAATGCGAACAGAACTTAATGTATGTGGGCGGAACCTTAAGTATGGCTGCGGAATGCAAGCCTCCATCAGTGAGGTATTCAAGACATTACGGCAGCTGAATCAACGGTCAGTTATACCGTACCCTGATTTACGGTCAGTTTTACCGTACCCTGATCTACGGTCAGTAATACCGTACCCTGATTTACGGTCAGTAATACCGTACCCTGATCTACAATCAGTAATACCGTACCCTGATTTACGGTCATTAATACCGTGCCCTGATCTACGGTCAGTAATACTGTACCCTGATCTACAGTCAGTAATACCGTACCCTGATTTACGGTCAGTAATACCGTACCCTGATTTACTGTCAGTAATACCGTGCCCTGATCTACGGTCAGTAATACCGTACCCTGATTTACGGTCAGTAATACCGTACCCTGATTTACGCACGCGGTGAGGAGGCAACTGACCCACTGTCTTATTTGAGCAGGCGGTGCGGGGGCATGACCCATTGTTATTTGAGCATGCGGTGCGGTGGCATGACACATTGTTATCTGAACAGGCAGTGCGAGGGCAACTGACCCACTGTTTTATCTGAGCTGGCGGTGCCAAGGCATGACTCATTGGTATTTGAGCAGGCGGTGCGGGGGCATGACCCATTGATATCTGAGCAGACGGTGCGGGGGCATGACCCATTTTTATCTGAGCAGGTGGTGCGGGGGCATGACCCATTGTTGTCTGAGCATGCGATGCGGGGGTATGACCCATTGTTATCTGAGCAGGCGGTGCGGGGGCATGACCCATTGTTATTTCAGCATGCGGTGCTGGGGCATGATCCATTGTTATCTGAGCATGCGGTGCGGGGGCATGACCCATTGTTATCTGAGCAGGTGGTGCGGGGGCATGACCCATTGTTGTCTGAGCATGCGATGCGGGGGTGTGACCCATTGTTGTCTGAGCACGCGGTGCGGGGGCAACTGACCCACTGATATATGTGATTATGACTTTGAGTACCAATTTAAAACCATAACTTTTTTTTTCTTTGGCAGAATAATCGGGTGTACGGCAGCCATCGCTACAAGGTGAGTAGAAAGTGCAAGTGCTTGTTGAAGCCGTGTGTTGGGTGTGTTGGGTGTGTTGTTTAAGCCGTGTGTTGGGTATGTTGTTCAAGTAGTGTGTTGGGTGTGTTGTTTGAGCCGTATGTTGGGTGTGATGGGTGTGTTGTTTAAGCCGTGTGTTGGGTATGTTGTTCAAGTAGTGTGTTGGGTGTGTTGTTTAAGCCGTGTGTTGAGTGTGCTGGGTGCGTTGCTTAAGCCGTGTGTTGGGTGTGTTGTTCAAGTAGTGTGTTGGGTGTGTTGTTTAAGCCGTGTGTTGGGTATGTTGTTCAAGTAGTGTGTTGGGTGTGTTGTTTAAGCCGTGTGTTGGGTGTGTTGTTTAAGCCGTGTGTTGGGTATGTTGTTCAAGTAGTGTGTTGGGTGTGTTGTTTAAGCCGTGTGTTGAGTGTGCTGGGTACGTTGCTTAAGCCGTGTGTTGGGTGTGTTGTTTAAGCCGTGTTTAGGGTGTGTTGGGTTGCAATATGGGCTGGCAAAGTAGTTAAGAGTCACTAGTATTAGAAGTGTATGGTAATATAAAAGTTTAATGCAATTTGGGATGCGTTTGGTTTGCACATATTCATTTGTGAATTAAGACCAAACAATATCAACCAGTTTTAGGAGTTTTTTTAACGAGATATAATGTTTTATATAAGTTTAATGAAACACTTGAATTATATTCAGGACATTTTATGTTTCGAATGTACCTGAAAACTATATTACCTAAAAAAAATTTTGAATTACATCAATTTGATCATTCATTAATAGATCAATTTGTATAACTCAACGCCATAATGCCAGGAATAATTTGTGCGTCATTTGATGAACCGATTGACTTATTTATACCGATCTGTTTCAGGAATATATACATTTCGTGACTGGACATGAACCAATTTAGGCTCACAATTCGCAGCACGTTGTTCATAATTCTCTTTATTCTCAAAACAATTCAACGATCATTGCAGAAATCTTTTACGAAAGCACAATTTTAATTATAACGAACATTGATGCAATATCGTAGGAAGACTTATCACAATGAACTATGATGTCAGCACTGGAAAATATATAGAGCACTTGACTTGGAATCGAACCCGCGTTCGGTGGCCTGCGGGGCCAGCCTGTGGTACACCAGGCCATCCACCACAACTAAAGAAGGATTCATGGAGACTTTCATGCACGTTATACTAGTAAGGCTTGACTGAGACGACCTGAACCCCTTGTAAACAGGCTATGACGAGGGACATAGTTAGACGATATCGTAATAGCACCAAGCTTATAACAGCAATCCTTCAGCCGATCAAAACACAGCCAATGGTGAGGAACATAGTTAGACGATATCGTAATAGCATCAAGCTTATAACAGCAATCCTTCAGCCGATCAAAACACAGGCCATGGCGAGGAACATAGTTAGACGATATCGTAATAGCACCAAGCTTATAACAGCAATCCTTCAGCCGATCAAAACACAGCCAATGGCGAGGAACATAGTTAGACGATATCGTAATAGCATCAAGCTTATAACAGCAATCCTTCAGCCGATCAAAACACAGGCCATGGCGAGGAACATAGTTAGACGATATCGTAATAGCATGAAGCTTATAACAGCAATCCTTCAGCCGATCAAAACACAGGCCATGGCGAGGAACATAGTTAGACGATATCGTAATAGCATCAAGCTTATAACAGCAATCCTTCAGCCGATCAAAACACAGGCTATGGCGAGGAACATAGTTAGACGATATCGTAATAGCACCAAGCTTATAACAGTAATCCTTCAGCCGATCAAAACACAGGCTATGGCGAGGAACATAGTTAGACGATATCGTAATAGCATCAAGCTTATGACAGCAATCCTTCAGCCGATCAAAACACAGGCCATGGTGAGTAATATAGTTAGGTGAAATCATCGAAGCATGATTTGCAGTGTCAAGTGGCCTGCTTGACTGACGAGTGGCAGTGCCAAGTGGCCCTCTTGACTGACGAGTGTCAGTGTCAAGTGGCCTGCTTGACTGACGAGTGGCAGTGCCAAGTGGCCCGCTTGACTGACGAGTGGCAGTGCCAAGTGCCCGCTTGACTGACGAGTGGCAGTGCCAAGTGGCCCGCTTGACTGATGAGCGACACTGGCAATGACTGTGAATCACTTCTCGGTACTATTGACACGTCCACACTTAGAGAACCTGCCCGCTTCAGAAGGTTTTATGTGACGTATTTGCTCTGAATACAAGCTTTTATTCGCTTCCTTTTGCAAACTCGTATCGCTAATTACGTATTATTATTGTTATTATTATTATAATCATTGTTATTTTCTAAACTTGCAAGTTGAATTGAAAGGTCAACCGGTTGCATGTGTAGCAAAAACTAAGTTTCTCGGTGTAAAAGCAGATCAGAGACTGGAATGATCACGTCTCATCTGTTGCCGTGAAATTATCCAAATCGTGTGGCTTCCCTTACAAAGTTATAAATTGTCTCACGACTTCTGCTAAAAGTCTTTTGTACTATAGCCTTATTCATCTCTCCCTGACGTGTTGTGTAAACGTGTTTGCTTCTACCTACAAAACCATCCTTTGACCTATCGTACTAGTCAATAGCGTGTCATCAGAACATCTCAAGCTAGGAGACGTGACCCCACGTTGCCTCTCTTATGGCAAAGGAATATTCTCCCACTGTGTCACATCATCAACTTCTCCGCTGCGGTGCTTGTCTTCAAAGCATTGAATCATTTACCTTACATTGATAACAATTTCTTCATTAGAAATAATCCTATGTATGATCTTCGTAACAATGTGGATTTGCAAATTCCTTGAAACTCGTCAACACAGTCCCAACTATTTTTAAAATACAGAGCTGATAAAACCTGAAATTCGGTTGCCATGGATATAAGGACGGGCGAAGGTATAGCTACATTCAAACGTAAACTAAAATTGGGGGGATGTGCGTGCAGAAATGTTTGAATTGGAATTTAGTTCTATTAAGAAATTTACCTTGTCAACTATTTGTGATTGATCAGTTTTATTTTATAAATACCTTCATTCAAGTTTTTCCCCGTTTCATATACTCAATTTCTAATTGTCTTGTTCATGTAGAAATCCGTCCATTTATTATACCCATCGATTATGACTCATTGAAAATATTTTTTCCGTGTGCATATGTAACATGTCATGCTAACTATGCACATGTCATGCTAACTATGCAGTTCGTTTCAAATTGGTGTCTTCGTGTGCAAATTAGTGTGTGAGTGATTTAATAGACATCTTCATGACGGACATTTTCTACTCATAAGCTTTTCAGTAAATGTCGGTCGAAACAGTAAATAGTCATGATAAAGTAAATATCGGTGACCGTTCTTGCTTAGCTTATCTTTCTTGAAATCAATGGTCCCATGTTAACCTTTATATTTCTCCACATATTAAAAAGTGAAGAATAAAGGATGCCCTTCGACAATGTCCATCGGTTTGTCTTTTTTTTCTCAACCTTAGTCATAAGTTTTTATATTAAATTCACCTACGTAGCAAATGTTGTCTTGAGAAACGCCTCACGCTGACGAAGATCTGGTACGCATTATCTGTGCATTATCTGTGCCTCACGCTGTGCCTCACGCTGACGAAGACATGGTACGCATTATCTGTGCCTCACGCTGTGCCTCACGCTGACAAAAACTTGGTACGCATTATCTGTGCATTATCTGTGCCCGCTGTGCCTCACGCTGACGATGACTTGGTACGCATTATCTGTGCATTATCTGTGCCCGCTGTGCCTCACGCTGACGAAGACTTGGTACGCATTATCTGTGAATTATCTGTGCCGCTGTGCCTCACGCTGACAAAGACTTGGTACGCATTATCTGTGCATTATCTGTGCCCGCTGTGCCTCAAGCTGATGAAGACTTGGTAGGCATTATCTGGGCATTATCTGTGCCGCTGTGCCTCACGCCGACGAAGACTTGGTACGCATTATCTGTGCATTATCTGTGCCGCTGTGCCTCACGCTGACGAAGACTTGGTACGCATTATCTGTGCATTATCTGTGCCTCACGCTGTGCCTCACGCTGACGAAGATTTGGTACGCATTATCTGTGCCTCACGCTGTGCCTCACGCTGACGAAGACTTGGTACGCATTATCTGTGCATTATCTGTGCCGCTGTGCCTCACGCTGACGAAGATTTGGTACGCATTATCTGTGCCGCTGTGCCTCACGCCGACGAAGACTTGGTACGCATTATCTGTGCATTATCTGTGCCGCTGTGCCTCACGCTGACGAAGACTTGGTACGCATTATCTGTTCATTATCTGTGCCTCACGCTGTGCCTCACGCTGACGAAGATTTGGTACGCATTATCTGTGCCTCACGCTGTGCCTCACGCTGACGAAGACTTGGTACGCATTATCTGTGCATTATCTGTGCCGCTGTGCCTCACGCTGACGAAGATTTGGTACGCATTATCTGTGCCGCTGTGCCTCACGCCGACGAAGACTTGGTACGCATTATCTGTGCATTATCTGTGCCGCTGTGCCTCACGCTGACGAAGACTTGGTACGCATTATCTGTGCATTATCTGTGCCTCACTCTGTGCCTCACGCTGACGAAGACGTGGTACGCATTATCTTTGCCTCACGCTGTGCCTCATGCTGACGAAGACTTGGTACACATTATCTGTGCATTATCTGTGCCTCACGCTGTGCCTCACGGTGACGAAGACTTGGTACGCATTATCTGTGCATTATCTATGCCTCATGCTGTGCCTCACGGTGACGAAGACTTGGTACGCATTATCTGTGCATTATCTGTGCCTCACGCTGTGCCTCACGCTGACGTGAGGCAGCGTGAGGCACAGTTTTTATCCAGCCCCGGATAAAAACGGTCGAGAGTCAGACGACATAATCTGGAACGGGGCAAACAGGATGTGAAGAGAAGAATGCAGGTTTCAAGTGGTCGCATCTCAGACGGTCGAGCATAGACGGACACGCCCATATGCTCAGAGAACTCTTACTTTTCCTCGAGGGCATTCCTGTCAGCTTGCCCCAGAGGTTGGGTCAGACGGACTCCAACTAGGTCATGAGTCTACTTCAAAAGTAGCTTATGGAAATTAAATTTTGACGTGTATGTGCACATTTACTATAAGCATCACACCCAGTTGCCTGGGTAGTGGTCCATCCCCATGTGCTCAGAGATTAAGTCTCCTGTACGCAAGTGGTTTCTTGAAGGCTGTCGCATTTCAAGGTTAGACGTTGGAATGACATCTCCTAAGAAAACAGTTGCAGGTGACAAATCCTGAGTTTAACCAAAATAAACACATGGAATTAAAAATGTTGAAAACAGTTACCGCAAGATTTAGTCCAAAAAAGCTAGAATATTCAGAAATAAAAATAAGTTCGAATCGAGTTGTCAGGATAAACAAATGTATTTCAATTTTGATAACAGTTATCGCAAGATTTTAAACAAAAAAAGGCAAAAATATTTAAATTTTGAAATTTGTTCGAACATCGAGTTTAGTCCAAGGGAACAAACATTTTTTTTTTAACAGTTATCGCAGGTTTTAGTCCAAAAAAGGCAAAAAACTATATTTAAATTTTGAAAAATTCTCGAACATCTGTGGAGTAGAGGTTAGCAGTTATACGTCTCTCCGCTCCCTGCTGCACTAGGTCTCGCCCGAATTTGTGCTACAGGAGAGAAGACGGTTAGTTCATTCACACTGTACACAGGAGTAACGCACACTGTACTACTACAAGTATATAATGGCACGGGACCCTTTCGTTATGGCGAAACCCATGAATGAGAAGCTAAGACGGTGCTCTCTAAACTCTTTCAATAACATATCATCTATATAACCCATTTCAGTATGATAATCCCATTTTAGCAACTTAACATTAAATTATGATGCTCTCTAGCCCCACCCCCAGCAGCAGTAAACTTTGCTGTGCCTGTCACATAGGCACGTGCGAGAGATGTGCATTTGCCGATAATAATATTATTTAGACATCGTGCAGATGCAAGAACTGCACCCAACACGAACTTATTGCCCAGCAAACGAAACACGGAGACGCCCATCATTTTTCACTAATCAAAACACCTCTACTTGTCTGTAGATACTCACTGACCTATGCCGCTCTCGCGATCTCCCTCCCCTCTTCTCTCTCGAACTGGTCACGTGCCCCCTCCATTCCTCCTATACTGAGCCCCCAAGCCCCATCTCTGCTTTGATAACAAATTTCTCACAAACAACACTGGCAGCCAGTGAAGCATTCTGTATCAACGCCTTGTCAATGGAGAGTACGAAAACTTCTAGAACAGTACTTGTTGGTGATATTCTCATGTCAAATCTGCTAACGTCTGACCTTTCAGGCAAATGCACTCTTTCAAACTACAATGGTGCATTGTCTAAATTCATTGGGAGCGTAAATTTATTCAAAAAGTACAATAAAGTGCTCACGGATCACGTCGTAAATGAAGAAATACGAAAAAGTCCACTGCACTTATAGCTAAAAATATTAATGTCAATATGTACGTAGGTGGCAGGACCCCTCAATCTAAACATCATAGACCATATGCATCATTTCATGAGTCTATGTTACTCCCTGCAACTCAGAGTTGTTCCAACAGACAAACTAAGGAAGGAATCCACTGGATTAGATTTTGTCCCATTTTTCATCATTGTCGCGCGCTTCGTTCCTCAGAGTTGTGTTCTTGTCCTCCTTGTATCACAATATTGGCGATGAGCGGTCGCGTGCCGCCCTTTAGGAAGGAGAGACACAAGTGTTTAGATAGCATGAGAGCGTGCTATGGATAGGCGTGTGTGGAAGATGGCTGCGAATGGATGAATTTTGACGCTACCCTGATACTTTCTCCCGCCCCTGGCGTCTCGTTGAGAAACAGATGGTCGTGGGTGGAGGTGGGCCCGTAACTAAGACGTTGCAGGGGGATACCAGTTACCACTGTCGGGTCCTGCTGCTGACACTGATCTCGAACCTCACTCCTGACCCGAAGTGTGTTGCAGGGTCTCCTGGCCAGACCTTCTAGCGCCAAAGGAGGTTCGGTCAAGCCTTGTCGTCTGCTACCCCCTTATCAAGGAGGTTCGGTCTAGTGTCTGTATAAGGACAGATTGACAAATGTCAGCAATATCAGAATACAGAGATGATACGTAACAAGTCTTGATGCTAAGTTTTTGCCTCATGAGCAGTGAGTTGCAACGCCATGTGCTGCTTAGTTTTCGCCTCGTGAGCAGTGAGCTGCAATCGCTGTGTGCTGCTTAGATTTCACCTCGTGGGCAGTGAGCTGCAATCGCAATGTGGTTTACTTTTCGCCTAGTGGGCAGTGAGCTGCAGTCGCCATGTGCTTCTTAGTCTTCACCTCGTGGCCATTTGGCTGCAGTCGCCATGTGCTGCTTAGTTTTCGCTCCATAGGCAGTGAGCTGCAATCGTCATGTGCTGCTTAGTTTTCGCCTCGTGAGCATTGGGCTGAAGTCGCCATGTGCTGCTTAGTTTTCGCTTCATAGGCAGTGAGCGGCAATCGCCATGTGCTGCTTAGTTTTCGTCCCGTGGGCAGTGAGCTGCAATCGCAATGTGCTGATCAGTTTACGCCTCATGGGCAATGGGATGCAGTCGCTATGTGTTGCTTAGTTTACGCCACGTGGACGGTGAGCTGCAGTCGCTATGTGCTGCTTGTTTTTTTTCCTCTTGACCAGTGAGCTGCAGTCACCATGTGATGATAATTTTCGCCTCATGGGCAGTGAGCTGCAATCGCTATGTGCTGCTTAGTTTTCGCTTCGTTGGCAGTGAGCTGCAATCGCCGTGTACGGCTTAGCTTACGCCTTGTGGGCAGTGGGCTGCAATCGCTATGTGCTGCTTAGTTTACGCTTCGTAGGCAGTGGGCTGCAATCGATATGTGCTGCTCAGTTTACGCCTGATGGGCAGTGGGCTAGTCACTACGTGCTGCTCAGTTTACGCCTCATGGGCAATGAGCTGCAACCGCTCTGTGCTGCTTAGCTTACGCAACGTTGACAGTGATCTGCAGTCGCCATGTGCTGATTAATTTTTGCCTTGGGGGCAGTGAGCTCCAGTCACCATGTGCTCCTTATTTTTCGCCTTGTGGGCAGTGAGCTGCAGTCACCATGTGCTGCTTAGTTCACGCCTCGTGGGCAGTGAACTGCAGTCGTCATGTGCTGCTTAGTTTTCGCCTCGTGGACAGTGGGCCGCAGTCACTATGTGCTGTTTAGTTTACGCCTCGTGGACAGTGAGCTGCAGTCGTCATGGTCTGCTTTGTTTACGCCTCGTGGGCAGTGAGCTGCAATCGTCATGTGCTGCTTAGTTTACGCCTCATGGGCAGTGAGCTGCAGTCGCTATGTGCTGCTTAGTTTACGCACCATGGGCAGTGAGCTGCAATTGCTATGTGCTGCTTAGTTTTCGCCTCGTGGGCAGTAAGCTGCAGTCACCATGTTCTACTTGGTTTACGCCTCGTGGGCCGTGAACTGCAGTCGTCCTGTGCTGCTTTGTTTTCGCCTCATTGGCAGTGAGTTGCTACGCCATGTGCTGCTTAGTTTTCGCCTCGTGGGCAGTGAGCTGCAATCGCCATGTGCTGCTTGATTTTCACCTCGCGGGCATCGGGCCGCAGTCGCCATGTGCTGCTTAGTTTTCGCTTCATGGGCAGTGAGCTGCAATCGCTGTGTGCTGTTTAGTTTACGCCTCGTGGGCAGTGGGCTGCAATCGTTATGTGCTGCTTAGTTTACGCCTCGTGGGCAGTGGGCTGCAGTCGCTAGGTGCTGCTTAGTTCACAGCTCGTGAGCAGTGAGCTGCAGTCGCCATGAGCTGCTTAGTTTTTGTCTCGTGGGCAGTGAGCTGCAGTTGCCATCTGCTGCTTAGTTTTTGCCGTGTGGGCAGTGAGCTGCAGTCGTCATGTGCTGCTTAGTTTTTGCCTTGGGAGCAGTGAGCTACAGTCACCATGTGTTCCTTAGTTTTTGCCTCGTGGGCAGTGAGCTGCAGTCACCATTTGACGCTTAGTTTTCGCCTCGTGGGCAATGAGCTGCAATCGCCATGTGCTGCTTAGTTCACGCCTCGTGGGCAGTGAGCTGCAGTCACCATGTGCTGTTTAGTTTACGCCTCGTGGGCAGTGAGCTGCAGTCGCCATGTGCTGCTTAGTTCACGCCTCGTGGGCAGTGAGCTGCAGTCACCAGGTGCTGTTTAGTTTACGCCTCGTGGGCAGTGAGCTGCAGTCGTCATGTGCTGCTTTGTTTACGCTTCGTGGACAGTGAGCTGCAGTCGTCATGTGCTGCTTAGTTTTTGCCTCGTGGCCAGTGAGCTGCAGTCACCATGTGATGCTAATTTCGCCTCATGGGCAGTGAGCTGCAATCGCTATGTGCTGCTTAGTTTTCGCCTCGTGGGCAGTGGTCTGCAGTCGCTACGTGCTGTTCAGTTTACGCCTCATGGGCAATGAGCTGCAATCGTTGTGTGCTGCTTAGTTTACGCCACGTGGACAGTGAGCTGAAGTTGCCATGTGCTGCTTAGTTTTTGCCTTGGGGGCTGTCAGCTGCAGTCACCATGTGCTCCTTATTTTTCGCCTTGTGGCAGTGAGCTCCAGTTGCCATGTGCTGCTTAGTTAACGCCTCGTGGGCAGTGAGCTGCAGGCGCAATGTGCTGCTTAGTTTTCGCCTCGTGGGCAGCGGGCCGCAGTCACCATGTGCTGTTTAGTTTACGCCTCATGGGCAGTGGGCTGCAGTCGCCATGTGCTGCTCAGCTTACGCCTCATGGGCAGTGGGCTGCAGTCGCCATGTGCTGCTCAGCTTACGCCTCATGGGCAGTGGGCTGCAGTCGCCATGTGCTGCTCAGCTTACACCTCATGGGCAGTGGGCTGCCTTCGCCATGTGCTGCTCAGCTTACGCCTCATGAGCAGTGGGCTGCAGTCGCCATGTGCTGCTCAGCTTACACCTCATGGGCAGTGGGTTGCAGTCGCCATGTGCTGCTTAGCTTACGTCTCATGGGCAGTGGGCTGCAGTCGCCATGTGCTGCTCAGCTTACGCCTCATGGGCAGTGGGCTGCAGTCGCCATGTGCTGCTTAGCTTACGCCTCATGGGCAGTGGGCTGCAGTCGCCATGTGCTGCTCAGCTTACGCCTCATGGGCAGTGGGCTGCAGTCGCCATGTGCTGCTCAGCTTACGCCTCATGGGCAGTGGGCTGCAGTCGCCATGTGCTGCTTAGTAGAGCAAGCTAATAATTGCCTGAAAATATTACAATTGCTCTTGTTTTTTTCCCGGCACACCTGAAGGATCCTCGGCTCTACATAAGACTTCCCTGTTTACCATGGTTACCCGCTCAATTGAGCGGCGTTCTCAACGCTGGCCATGGAATACATGAAATACACGACGGATGCAATGGGTTGCAAAGGCTGAACCGAGCGGTGTTGTCAGCCTATGCAAAGGGTTGCAAGAGGCTCAACTTAGCGGTGTTGTCAACGGATGCAAAGGGCTGCAAAAGGTTCAATTGAGCGGTGTTGTCAACGGATGCAAAGGGTTGCAAGAGGCTCAACTAAGTGGTATTCTCAACTCATGCAAAGGGTTGCAAGAGGCTCAACTGAGCGGTGTCTTCAACGGATGCAATGAGTTTCAAGAGGCTCAGCTAAGTGGTGTTCTCAACTCATGCAAAGGGTTGCGAAAGGCTCAACTGAGCGGTGTTGGCAACAGATGCAATGGGTTGCAAGAGGCTCAACTAAGTGATGTTCTCAACTCATGCAAAGGGTTGCAAAAGGCTCAACTGAGCGGTGTTCTCAACGGATGCAAAGGGTTGCAAGAGGCTCAACTGATCGGTGTTCTCAACGGATGCAATGGGTTGCAAGAGGCTCAACTAAGTGGTGTTCACAACTCATGCAAAGGGTTGCAAAAGGCTCAACTGAGCGGTGTTGTCAAAGGATGCAAAGGGTTGCTAAAAGCTCAAATGAGCGGTGTTCTCAACGGATGCAATGGGTTGCAGGAGGCTCAACTAAGGGGTGTTCTCAACTCATGCAAAGGGTTGCAAAAGGCTCAACTGAGCGGTGTTATCAACGGATGCAAAGGGTTGCAAGAGGCTCAACTGAGCGGTGTTCTCAACTCATGCAAAGGGTTGCAAGAGGCTCAACTGAGCGGTGTTCTCAACAGATGCAGTGGGCTGCAAAAGGCTCAACTAAGTGGTGTTCTCAACTCATGCAAAGGGTTGCAAAAGACTCAACTGAGCGGTGTTGTCAACGGATGCCCTAGGTTAGAAGTGACTTGACCTTCGTTGTATTGTGTAGTGATGACCTGCTATTACTTTCTTATTGAACCAATAATAGCGAGGTAAACTCATCTGCACGATCCCGCATCGCTTCATTTCCCAGTTTTGCCATTTTCAATTTCATACTTTGTTATTTATCCTCAACAGTTTCACCTCGTTGTTAGTGTGATAATTCCCTTCTGTTTGGACCGCAATGATCTCTATTTTACTCCCCCTACTTTCTTGTTTGCAACCTTTTCTAGATATTCATTAAATCAACTGTTTTCATATTTTGGTCCACAATTTTTTTTGGCACATTTTGGTCCACAAATGGTTTTTACACGTTCTCCATTTGCAGATTCTTGATACCAAGCAATCCCTCGCAGCCATTTACCCCACTCACCCCACTCTATCTTTAGATTCTAGACGCCATGCAATCCCTCGGAGCCATGCACCCTACTCACCCCACTCTATCTAGAGATTCCTAATGCCATGCAATCCCTCGCAGCCACTCACCCGACTCGCTCACCCCACTCTGTCTCTAGATTCTTGATGCATGCCCCCCCGCGCTGTCACTCACCCCAAACAAGGCATGATTAGTTGATAATACATTCTTGCCTTGCACTTCTGGCGCCGTTATAATTATCATTTATTTGGTTCAAGATTCCCTCCTAATTCTGCTAAGATGCGCTCAATGTTCAGTGATTCATCGTGAACGTGTTATTGAACCTCAGCACTACATAAATGGACTCGACTTGCGCTCCTCTTGGTTCCCTCCTAATGCTGCTGAGATGCGCTCAATGTTCAGTGATTCATCGTGAACGTGTTATTGAACCTCAGCACTACATAAATGGACTCGACTTGCGCTCCTCTTGGTTCCCTCCTAATGCTGCTGAGATGCGCTCAATGTTCAGTGATTCATCGTGAACGTGTTATTGAACCTCAGCACTACATAAATGGACTCGACTTGCGCTCCTCTTCTGGCCGTAAGCTTCTTCGATACGCTCAATATTTGTATCGAGCCCTCGTGGCTGTCCGTAGCTGCTAAATACACTATAGTACAAGCGGATTGGCGCCACATCTGGACGAGGACGCGCTTTTCTCTAAAATAACTGTATCCACTATACAAATCACTTACGACCCATACCTGAGTGACCCACTTCTCTGACTAACGTTAGTGAACCAATAAAGACTCGTCAAGTGCTCACCCGGTCGCCCTATGACCCTCGTTGCACCACAAACAACATCTTGTCTTGCCGCCACCAAAGCCGCTTAGGGTCTTTTTCCTCGCGGTAGAAAGAAAGCTCCCGAGGATGGAACTTTTGAAAAATTTGACAAGACAACTTCGGGTAAAAGTGCTTGCCGAAGTTAGTTTGTTTAGCGATAGTGTTGTTACTGGAGCTTCCTCGGCTGCTGGAGTCCTGGTGCGGGTTTGTTGTTTTTTTAAGTCCAATTATTTCACCGAACAATCCCACCGCAAAAAGTTTGTATTTTACATCGAATGAATGCTTCATTGATCCTGTAGGGCAGCACCCGTATTGCAACGGTTCTCGCATTGCAACGGTGCTCGTATTGCAACAGTGCTCGCATTGCAACGGTGCTCGCATTGCAACGTTCCTGCAGCACATGAGATGAGAAGTGTAACGATCTTACAGTTCAGGATTTGTTGAAGGACGGTAATTGTGTTTGGAAGCTGACGATACGCCAACGTCGACTATGAACCAGTTTCAATTCCAATTGAAATATTGTCTGTGTAGGCAATACTAAATATATGAAAAACTAGTAGCAAAGAAGACGAGTCTTACATTTTTGTCATTTTTCGATCATTGATACTATTGTGAACAGTCATACATATGTATTCAGCTATTGAAGAGAACTATGATTCATTCATACGATTAGATCTAATCCGATTCGTTGATGGAAAACTTTGCAATGGTTTTATTGACCTGCAACCGAAGTCAATTTCTCCAACCTGAAGAACATTGACTTCAAGCTGGAACATCGTCAACTCTTGCTACTCAGCGATTGCTATCCAGCAAGTTCTTCTAGTAATATGTCACAGGAGAACAAATGTATTAGTATTGGCTATCAAACACTAAAGAAAGATGTAATAAATTACTTAGGCTACTAAATGAATGCAAGAATTGAAGAGGTATTCGTTTTGTTGTGTGGTGTGAGTAAGTTGTTCAGGAGAGGGATAATCAAGAGAATCAGAGGCTGAACGGATGGTGTGAGTGGTGAGGAACACGGTGATTTTTGGAGTGGGAGAAAGTGAGAAGATCAGACTTTTGCAGTGGAATTATTCTATGAGAAGTGACTAGCGAAAGGAAAAGATGTGTTCTGGGACTTCATGTATCTGGAGACGGCCTACGAAAGGATCGACATTGAGGAGTGGAAGATGACGTCGCGAGGTTCGATGTAGTATTTGTCCAGAGTTTCTATGTTTGCATCCGAGCGTGTAACAGAGTTGTGAGTGAAGTGAGTCTATATGGGAGATAAACGAGAGTGGATTGGGTCGAGCTATGGAGTCGAACACATGGAGAGAAAGGATGATAGGAGATTGGTGAATGTAAGTGGAGGTGAGTGGGTGTGTCGAAGAAGATCAAAGTATGGGTGAATGAATGGCGTGACGCAGGCATTGGAAAGGAGAGATATCAGTGTGGAGGTAGCAAGAGAGAGTGTAACGGATTGGAGAGAGAGGAGAGCGATGTGGATGTCCCGTTGAGAATTGTGTTAAACGTTGGTGGGCAAGGGCCCGGCAGAGGTAAACCAGCGAAAGCTGTAGGGCCCTGCTGCTGACACAGATTTTTGACCTTACTCCAGACCCGGGGTGAGTATTACGGGCTTCTGGCTGAACCCTGTAGTTCTAAAGAGCTAAGATGTAGTAGTATGTGTGTGAGTGCATCAAGGAAGTGTGGGGCGCGACTTACGTTCTGCCACCCTGCTTCTGGCGGATTCAGCCATGCTTCTGTATCTGTCTCCTATTGCACAGAAGGACCAGTGAGCAATATGCTCAATAAGTGAAGATAGCTTCAAAGTTTAGTAATTACCAGAACAACATTTTGACGACGTGCAGAGAGTGAGACCGGGCACTTAGTGCCCTAGTCATAGTAGTGTATACATTAGCACTGGTCCTGATTGATTGAATGGTCGCAAATCTAAGTCACTACTTTAGTTGTTGTTCAAAGTGGCACTTATGTATCACGTAGATTTAATTGTTCAACCATTGTAACTTACTTGGCGAAAAGACAGTTTTTAATTTCCTCTCTTAACCAATATATTGACAATTATTTGAAAAAATTAAGTAGTTGAAGGTGTGGCAGCACCAGGCATCGATGAATGCCAAGAACTCCGTTAAATAATAACTTCTCCTACAAACATTGCGTTATATATTAGCCCGGACTCAAACCAGTTAACAAATAGAGAAGAGGTTATCAAGTTACAAAGTGCTCCATGTTCTGGTTAATATAAAAATGTGTAGTTTTTTGATGCCTCCAGTTGGTATTTCCAGAAGCCGTAATTTTGCGGCAAATAATTTTCAGTGACACTAAACCGCGTATTCGCTTAAAATGATACACATCAAACTCCAGATTGAGGGATCCGCGCAGTCTTGCAGTGGCATGGTTAAACACCCAACATAACCTTACATTCTTCATATATATTTTGTGACAAAAGTAATAACCAAAAGTAAAGTGGTGGAATTCACAAAAAACTTCATTCTATATTGTAAACCAAAATTGTGCAACGTTTGGAGATCATATAAGTTCGCCTTCCACGGCGTCTGGTCGATCACTAGACGCCTTGGTGTGAGGTGTCAAGAAGTGAGCGCTGCTGGAATAATGCCTGTCCCGAACCTGTGACAATAGCGAACCTGTGGTGAATGGGGTACACGAGACCAGTGGTGAAAGAAAGGGATGTCGGAGGCCCTGCCGACAACTGTGGCTTAGCGACAAGACAAGCCCCAGCACACATGAGAAATTGAAGAGGAGCTACATAGTCCCGATAGCTGTACGGAGCCCTAGAAATGAGGAGTACCGTTGCCAGTCGCTTGCAGGTGAATGAATTCACTACCTTCACGGAGCCGCTGATCAACTTCTTCGACGCGGAAGTGATCAAGGCAGCTCTAAAAACCCTTAAAGATATTGCTAATTCATACCGGCTGGCAACTCAGACCATATCAAAGCAATCGGAGGTAATCCGAGAAAACTCGACAAGCTGCTCAACAAAATACATGCAGTGAGGAATGAGTGCAGCCTCTCCAAACTACTGTATTTCCTACGGTATTATTATTATTAAATCTTTTTTATTTCCATCGTCTAGCAATGGGTTTTCAATACTTAGGTCTAACACATAAAACTTATTTTTTTAAATGCCGTATTTGAATTAGCGAAGCGAGAAATAAAAAATGAATTTGTGACAGCACAGCTCCTGTCGGCGGCCGATTTGTAGCTACTTCGTGTTGCAAAGCAGTTTTCACAATATGTGCTATAGTTTTAAGTGAGAAACTCATGGGCATGGGATTGATAAATCCAAAATTAATGAATACATCGCAGCTCATCTCTAGTTGGCGGCTGGTTTGTCCTTCATGGAATCGAATGGAATACACAATATACCATTAAATAAATACCAACACCTATATATTCATACTAATATACATATACATGCACGAACATATATATATACAAATACATATACATGTACACATGCAAATACACACATACGCGTACCTACCTACCTACTTACATTCATGGACGACAATCAGTATAATTCAGTGGGGTAGCACAAAACTCAGATGGACGGAGTTCTCCAAGAGAAGAATAGAGAACAATGTTACCTAACTTAAAAATGGTACGGTAATTGGTAGAATTCAT
>SDVV010002290.1:0-23362 GCA_016164225.1 Gammarus roeselii | reverse complement strand
GCTCTGGATCGAACAGATGCTGTGCTTCGTCCACTCACTTGTGACTGCTTGTATTAGAGTGGCATCTATCCTAAGCTCTGGAACGAACTTAGATGCTGCGCTTCGTCCACTCACTTGTGACTGCCTGTATTAGAGTGGCATCTATCCTAAGCTCTGGAACAAACTTAGATGCTGCGCTTCGTTCACTCACTTGTGACTGCCTGTATTAGAGTGGTATCTATCCTAAGCTCTGGAACGAACTTAGATGATGCACTTCGTCCACTCACTTGTGACTGCCTGTATTAGAGTTGCATCTGTCCTAAGCTCTGGAACGAACTAAGATGCTTCGCTTCGTCCACTCACTTGTGACTGCCTGTATTAGAGTGGCATCTATCCTAAGCTCTCGAACGAACAGATGCTGCGCTTCGTCCACTCACTTGTGACTGCCTGTATTAGAGTGGCATCTATCATAAGCTCTCGAACGTACAGATGCTGTTCTTCGTCCACTCACTTGTGACTGCCTGCATTAGAGTGGCATCTATCCTAAGCTCTGGAATGAACATGTGACGGCATGCACTAGAGTTGCACCCAACAAAATCGGAATTTCACCTATACTGATGATGCGCGTACTCGCGCGTGTTGGCGTGCACCGGAGTCGCGTCTTCACGGTAAAAAAACATAAAAATGTTTCTCTGCCGTCAACATTGGAAACCTGTTTATTCATTTAAGACATCATCACGTTGAAGAGAATTCACAATTTTTCTCCTGTATAAAATTGTGTGAATTGGGCAAGATTGGCAGTGCACGTCTACTCACTGAAATTGAAACTTTTCTGCGTGACAGATTTCGTCAAGACTGGCGGTGCACGTCTACTCACTGAAATTGAAACTTCTCTGCCTGACAGGTTTTGGCAAGACTGGCGGTGCACGTCTACTCACTGAAATTGAAACTTTTCTGCCTAACAGGTTTCGGCAAAACTGGCGGTGCACGTCTACTCACTGAAATTGAAAGTTTTCAGCCTGACAGGCTTGGGTCGTTCGTCCTTCAAACTCTTAACTCGATTCTCTGCATCGAGCCACAGAGTAGTGATCAAAAGTAGGCATTTTATGTTGACTTTGACGCGTGGCTGGGGCACAATTGTTTGATCAATCAATCAATCACCGGTACGCAATTGTTTGATCTTGTATCAATCATTCGTATCAGCTATTTATAGTGAAATTTATTTGAGCCGTGTTGGAGAAGATGCTTGTACTCTTCACAGACGTGGAGCCCAATTCTTTCTCGGACCACAATGAAATAAACTGCCCCATTAACATCAAAACAGAAAGAAAAAATATATACAAAATAACCTGTCGTACAAAATAAATTACACCGCTGATAATTTCAGAGCACAACTAGTGGCCAACGTCGAGATGATAAAACCAATACATAGCACAAATAACGGCACAGAGCAAGCTCAATTACCCACAGACTATTTTCTCACATGTCTGAACGCTGTGGCACCAATGGAAACTAAAACAATGAAAAGCATGCCGGTTAGATGGAATACAAAAAAAAATACGAAACGAAATTGCACTTGAGAAATATCTCAAACGCAGAGCAAAACGAAGCATCACTTGATTGGAATTATTTCGAATTCAAAATAGAGGAGTGAAACGAAAAGTCTGGAGGGCAAAAATTAAATTCCATCATGAGGAACTATAACAGTGCAAAAACAATCAGAAAGAAACGTGGATTGTACTGAAAAGAATTGTTTTCTACAAAAAAAGATTGCCTCGACTACTTATCCGAATCCTCAAGCAGCTTCAGAAAAGTTTAACAACTACTTCGCTGAAGTTGGGAAACAGGTTTTTGAAGAAATAACCCAGGAGCTTATCAAGGATTACAGAGCGACGCAACAGATACATGGAGTCCAAAAGCTTTCGGTGGAGACAGCGACCAAGAAGCAAACATCAAATGGAAACGAAAGCAAGTATCGCAACACGAAGTAAAACGAGGTGTATTAGTCTTGAGGAACACAAATTCTACAGGAATAGATGGTTTAGCCCTACAATATCTGAAAGACAGCCTTATAGTTACCTTGCCTTATATCAGCACAGTTATTAACACCTCCATAGCAAGTGAAACTTTTCCAGAGATCTGGAAGCATTCAATCAAAAAGCAATTCATAAATCTGTGGACAAGAATGAACCATCCAACTTTAGACCGATCAGTCTTCTGCCTGTCCTATCCAATATTAAAAAAAAGTAATATCTGTCCAATTGATTGATTACCTCGAATCCAACAAGCTGTTCAATGACTGCCAGTATGCTTATCGGCGAAAATTGTCAACAGAAAGTGCATTCTGTTGTTGAGCATGTCCGAAACCCCCACCACCATAACTCTCAACATTGAGACACCATCTAATCGTTTTTACTCTGACGATACATATGTTTTCTATGTTGCTACCGAACACAATTGTCTTTGCCAATTACCATAAGTGTTAACTAGCGGTTTGTCTATTTATACGTTTCACATGTTTCAATCCTTTTACTATAATTAAAATACGAACTCAGTCTTTCCGAGGAACGATAGGCAGTTTCTAACTTTGACAACGGTTAACTCAATTTTAAAATCATTCTTTGAATTATTTCTAACAATTACCGTACCATTTCTGATGATACAATCATTGCCATATAAGTTAATATTTTGCTTGGTCTTCTATAACAGAAGTATATTCATCCGACTTGTGTACTCCAACATTTCTCAACCCTATATTGTATTCATATTTTCTGTATAATTCATGTCGTCCATCCACACCTTTGTCATCGTACAATAATGTAGACTACTCATTACAATATGTTAGCACATTTCGATGTCCCAACCCCATGTTCTCGGGACTCTAACCCCGTGCACTCGTTATTTCTCACCCCATATACTTGTTATTTTCCACACCCATGTGTTTTGTTATTTATCCTCCCCAAGTATTTCTTATTTTTCAACCCCGCGTGTCACTGGTTTTCCCAACGCTATGTAGTCGGAATTATTTTGTCAAATAGACATTTTCTGTATGTGCGCTTATGATGCTATTGTAAATAATATTTCGCTCCATGTAATCCGAACCGGCGGCCCCTAGAGATGAGCTGCGACGAATTCAAATTGAACTCTCGTTTTCGTTAATTCAAATAGCGTAGTTGATAATGACGTTTCATGTCCTATGTCTAAGAATTTAATTATTTTATAAAAATTGAAAACCCATTTCCAGACGATGGAAATAAGCGATTTAATAATAATAATAATAACTTCATTCAATTCAGCTCTTCAATCATTTGTTACTCATCAGTAACAATCCAGTTCCTAATTGGTTTACCCTAATTCATATCCTCACATTTTCTGTTGTCTCGTACGTGAAGGAACTTGTTTCATTGTTTACCTCATTTGAATAGCTCGTCGAAATGTTTCCATCGTTTGCCAACTATGCTGTTAGTTTCAACATTTGTGATACGTGTGTTAAACATTTCATCATGAGTGTTTTATACAACCCCCTGTTGGCCACTTCTACTCCCAGTTTCTTGTATTAATGGTCAGTGTGAACAGTAATTGTCATGATGAACCGAACGTCTGTTGACCTGACTTATTTTACATATTTTTGTGTTGTAAAAATCTCTAGTTGAATGTAACATTTTCTTTGGTCTAGATATATTGAAAATGGGAAATAAAAAATCCACTAATGATATCCATTGATTGGTGGGAGGTGAATGTATTTGCTAACATTACATATAGGTTAATATTAAGTATATTTGATTGGCAAGTGTTGTCCTCAGAACAGCTCACGCTGACGATGACCTGGTACGTAATATCTTTGTGGAGGGATATTTCTGTACAGTTTCAGCCAGTCATTATAGCTAAATCCTTTCTAAATCCTCAATCCTCGTCGCTGCAAACCTGGTAAATGTGTTTAGTTTGTGTTGCTGTTGTCGGTACTGTTGTTGTTGACCGATATTGACGTCACGGACGTGAGTTTCGAAGAGACTAAAGGCAAACTCCTTTCTTCAAGGTATCAGTAACCTGGATACACACCACACACGAATTAATGGAAATCGTTTGCTCGTTTGTGTCAATATTGAGTAATAGTTGACGAATGTGCTGTTCCTATTCATTACGATGTTGATTCTTTTTTACGAAGCAAACACGACATAGCTCAATAGCGTTTACGAAGCAAACACGACGGAGCTCAAAAGCGTTTACGAAGCAAACACGACGTAGCTCAATAGCGTTTACGAAGCAAACACGACGTAGCTCAATAGCGTTTACGTAGCAAACACGACGTAGCTCAATAGTTTTTACGAAGCAAACACGATGTAGTTCAATAGCGTCTACGAAGCAAACACGATGTAGTTCAATAGCGTTTACGAAGCAAACACAACGTAGCTTAATAGCGTTTACGAAGCAAACACGACGTAGCTCAATAGCGTTTAAGATGCAAACACGACGTAGCTCAATAGCGTTTACGAAGCAAACACGACGTAGCTCAATAGCGTTTACGAAGCAAACACGACGTAGCTCAATAGCGTTTACGCAGCAAACACGACGTAGCTCAATGGCATTTACGAAGCAAACACGACGTAGCTCAATAGCGTTTACGAAGCAAACACGACGGAGCTCAAAAGCGTTTACGAAGCAAACACGACGTAGCTCAATAGCGTTTACGAAGCAAACACGACGTAGCTGAATATCGTTTACGAAGCAAACACGACGTAGCTCAATAGCGTTTACGAAGCAAACACGAAGTAGCTCAATAGCGTTTACGAAGCAAACACGTCGTAGCTCAATAGCATTTACGAAGCAAACACGACGTAGCTCAATAGCGTTTACGAAGCAAACACGACGTAGCTCAATAGCGTTTGCGAAGCAAACACGACGTAGCTCAGTAGCGTTTACGAAGCAAGCACGACGTAGCTCAAAAGCGTTTACGAAGCAAACACGACGTAGCTCTATAGCGTTTACGAAGCAAACACGACGTAGCTCAATAGCCTTTACGATGCAAACACGACATAGCTCAATAGCGTTTACGAAGCAAACACGACGTAGCTTAGTAGCGTTTACGAAGCAAACACGACGTGGCTCAATAGCGTTTGCGCAGCAAACACGACGTAGCTCAATAGCATTTACGAAGCAAACACGACGTAGCTCAATAGCGTTTACGAGGCTAACACGACGTAGCTCAATAGCCTTTACGAAGCGATCACGACGTAGCTCAATAGCGTTTACGAAGCAAACACGACGTAGCTCAATAGCGTTTACAAAGAAAACACGACGTAGCTCAATAGCGTTTACGAAGCAAACACGACGTAGCTCAATAGCGCTAACGAAGGAAACACGACGTAGCTCAATAGCGTTTACGAAGCAAACATGACGTAACTTATTAGCTTTTACGAAGCAAACACGACGTAGCTCAACAGCGTTTACGAAGCAAACACGACGTAGCTCAAACGCGTTTACGAAGCAAACACGACGTAGCTCAATAGCGTCTACGAAGCAAACACGATGTAGTTCAATAGCGTTTACGAAGCAAACACGACGTAGCTCAATAGTGTTTACGAAGCAACACATGACGTAGTTCAATAGCGTGTACGAAGCAAACACGACGTAGCTCAATAGCGTTTACGAAGCAAACACGAAGTAGCTCAATAGCGTTTACGAAGCAAACACGACATAGCTCAATAGCGTTTACGAAGCAAACACGACGTAGCTCAATAGCGTTTACGAAGCAAACACGAAGTAGCTCAATAGCGTTTACGAAGCAAACACGACATAGCTCAATAGCGTACATTGAAATATCCGTGCATTCAAATCATTGTCCCCACCGAAACTGAGCAACTTCTCGTCTAGTCACGTGAGGCTTTACACGCCGGCACGAGAGTCGCATTGAAGACAACCTCGCGCCTTTCACTCTCTGCTGCCGGCGGCTGATCACGCCACCGCCACCCCTGGTGACCACGTAACGCCATCAGAGCAACGCACTGACACAGCGCGCGTGTCAGTGGACTTAAAGGAAGGGAGCTGGATAGTGCGTCTTGTAAGCAAGGCCAAACTGAATTAGATTTAGAATAGGATTCTTTTTTTGTTTAAATACGTATTGATTTTGCCAAAATAATTTTATAATAACATAAATCATAGCATTTAGGTTGTCCGCCAGCGATGGTCTTGGAAGACCACGTCACTTATGGTTGTACTGTTAACCGCGATATTGGGCCTCAACGTCATTTGTGGTTGTACTGTTGACCTCGATATTGGGCCTCAACGTCACTTGTGGTTGTATTGTTGACCGCGATATTGGGCCTCAACGTCACTTGTGGTTGTACTGTTGACCGCGATATTGGGCCTCAACGTCACTTGTGGTTGTACTGTTGACCGCGATATTGGGCCTCAACGTCACTTGTGGTTGTATTGTTGACCGCGATATTGGGCCTCAACGTCACTTGTGGTTGTACTGTTGACCGCGATATTGGGCCGCAACGATGGTAGAATAATGGTTACAACAGAAAACAAGTTCAACATAAAAAATATTCCTACCAATACATCAAGGATATCGTCCAAAAAACACACGTGAAAACAGGTCGGGATTGAAATACACGACAACAAATTACAGATTAAGTTCGAGACAAGCGTGCTTAGAATACCTGTCATGTCCCTTTCCCTCATGAGTATGTATACAAACAACAGTGTTGGAGATGCTTAGTATAGAGCCACCTATTAGAGAACATACTCGGGGTCGCATCTCAACCAGACAGCCACCGCATATAATTGGCCCACAACCTAGATATGCAGTTAGGAGTGAAACATTATTCCTATTAATATCGGGATCTTCCTGCACATGCAGTATTCTGTCCCATCTTTCTTGAAGTGTAGATAGTTCGAATCCCTCACTGTTACATACTGCCTCCAGGAAGGAATTATTCGAGTTTTCAATTCGTTCATGGAGGCTGTATGCACCTTTTCTTGCTCGTACTTGTACTATTGATCGCGATATTGGCCCTCAACGCCCCATATGGTTGTACTATTTATCGCGATATTGGGCCTCAATGCCCCTAATGGTTGTACTGTTGATCGCGATGTTGGATCTGAACGCCACTTATGGTTGTACTATTGATTGCGATATTGGGCCTCAACGCCCCTTATGGTTGTATTATTGATTGCGAAAGTGGGCCTCAACGTCACTTATGGTTGTACTATTGATCGCGATATTGGACCTCAACGTCACTTATTGTTGTACTATTCATCGCGATATTGGGACTCGATGCCCCTTATGGTTGTATTATTGATTGCGATATCGGGCCTCAACGCCCCTTAAGGTTGTACTATTGATCGCGATATTGGGCCTCAACGCCCCTTAAGGATGTACTATTGATTGCGATATTGGCCCTTCACGCCCCTTATGGTTGTAGTATTGATTGCGATATTGGGCATCAACGTCACTTATTGTTGTACTATTGATCGCGATATTGGGCCTCAACGTCACTTATTGTTGTACTATTGATCGCGATATTGGGCCTCAACGTCACTTATTGTTGTACTATTGATCGCGATACCGGGCCTTAACGTCACGTATTGTTGTACTATTGATCGCGATATTGGGCCTCAACGTCACTTATTGTTGTACTATTGATCGCGATATTGGGCCTCAACGTCACTTATTGTTGTACTATTGATCGCAATGTTGGGCCTCAACGTCACTTATTGTTGTACTATTGATCGCGATCAACGTCACTTTTCTGATGACAATGGCAGTACACAGTCGGGTGATAGTAACGTCAATCCTAGGAAGGGGGATCATTTCCAAAACTCGCTCTGCAGTAGTTTATTTGAAACTGTTGATCAGTCGTAGATTGAAAGTGTTAAAACTTTTATAAGTGAATTGTAAGCTAGGCGTTTTTAACTATTGTAACAGCTGCTGAGGTATTCATTTTAGTTTGAGCGGACCTCGTAATAGTAACATAAATAAGAGATTTAATTTGATGTATAATCCAAACCAGATAGTTCACTGTTGAGTGCACTTGTGTATCCGATTCCTGAAGAAGGAGTTCGTGGTCTGGTGTCGGAGCATTCGAGAAGCCGTCACAGCGCCTTGACCAGTTACTGCAGAAGGATAATTTCGTGGTCTGATGTCGGAGCATTCGAGAAGACGTCACAGCGCCTTGACCAGCTAATGCTGAAGGAGGAGTTCGTGGTCTGATGTCGGAGCATTCGAGCAGACGTCACAGCGCCCTGGCCAGCTACTGCTGAAGGAGGAGTTCGTGGTCTGGTGTCGGAGCATTCGAGCAGACGTCACAGTGCCCTGGCCAGCTACTGCCGATGCTGCTGCTGATGATTAATTGTAATAAATTTACAATTTATTCATGTATAATGACAGCTGAGAAAACTGCTGAAATGTCACACAAAGCAGATAATACGTACCAAGACTTTGTCAGCGTGAGCTGCTATAAAGGCAACATTTGCTCCTTAAATGTACTTGATATTGACTTATTAGTAATGGTAGTAAAGGGTCTTTCATTTACATCCCCCAGTTAATAGATTTTATTAGAGGACACGCTTTATTGTGCATAGTTCAATTAACTGAACAGTTAATTTGTATGAAAATAAGTAAAGTAAGTTAGGTCAACTAACATTTAGTAATCATGACATATACTGTTCACACTGACCTTTAATGAAAAAACCAACGTAGAAAATTTTCAAAGTGGGATTGTATGACAGTTTCCCCATGAAATACTTGGCCCTACAATCACAAACTTTGAAACTAACTAGTTGACATAGAAGGTCTCATATGCATGCGCTAAATCATTCCTATGTGTATACGATAACATGAAATATGAGTATATGGAACAGAAAACAAACATTGGAAGGGATGTGACACTAATATAGCAAATGGTTTGCATGATAAATTGCTTAATGAACGCAAATTACTGATGATGAATATTTACACGTAAAAGGAAGAGGTGCTGGAGGCAGTAGAGGTGATGAAAGCAGGGAAAGCGCCTGGTGTATACGGAGCTGCGACTGAGTGCCTGAAGAGGGGTGGAATAACGATAGTCTAATGGCTGGTGAGGCTGCTGAACCTGTGTTCAGTGTAGGCCGTGGTGCGACTTAGTGGCGCAGTGCTTACTTTTTTCCGCTGTCTGAGGGCAAAGGAGATAAACAATTATTGATGCAATTCGAGTATGAGTTTGTTGTGTTGTCGGTTAGTTGTACAAAAGAGTGCGCTAATCAAGAGGATTAGAGGCAATCCAGATTGTGCAATTGATGAGGAACAGTGTTGATTGAGGAGTAGTAGAGGGTGTGCCGAGATAAATGAGACAAATCTGTGAGAAGTGCTCACCTTGCGAAAGGAAAATATGTTTTCTGAGCTTTCATGGATCTGGGAAAGGCCTACAATAGAGCTCGACAGGGTTGCGCAATAGAGGGTGCTGCCTTTGCGTAGAGGGGGCGGAATCTTGTCGAAAATAGTTCAGAGTTTCCATGTTGGCAGCAGAGTATGCCAGACTTCGGAAAGAGGTGAGTGCTTGGTTCACAAGGAAAGGGGGACTGAGACATGGTTGTGTTATGTCTCTCTGGCTGTTCAATCTCTACATGGATGAAGTGGCCAGGGAGGTGAAAGTGAGTGTAATGGGTCAAGATTTTGAGCTGTTGGGAACAGATGGGTGGCGTTGGTAATTGAGTCAGTTAATGTGTGCGAATGATACGGCTCTTGTAGCAGATTCGAAGAAGTAATTGTGAAGGCTAGTTTACAAGTGTTTGCAAGTGTAAGAAGGCAAAAACAGGGCTTTTGGCCCAATTTGGGTTGCCCTCTGATAGTAAGATGATCATTTCTGAAGAAGAACGTCTAAGAGAGCATCATGTGTCTTTGTATTTTTTGTTTTAATATATCAATAGAGGGAAAGTTTTTAGAAGGAAATAGCATTTAGTGTTGGAGTTTGGAAGAGTGTGTGAGAGGAGGAAACTTCGAGTGAACGTGGGTAAAAATAAGTAATAAGATGCTCGAGGAATGTCGATGCGCGCAGAATTATAGCTCTCCTAAATGGAGAGGTATTGGAGGACGTTCAGTGTCAAATGTATCTGGGCTCTCATGTTGAGAAGACAGAACTAGTGGAAACTGAGGTAAAATCACGGACGAAGGAAGGATGTAACGTGTTGGGTGCTCTGATGAGTGTAATGAGCTGTAGGACTGTGGGGATGGAAGGAAAGCGACGGTTGTACGAAGGATTAGTTGTTGCAGCTCTAAACTACGGGGCAGAGAATTTAAAGGGGTCAGAAGAGCAGAAGGTTGAATGTTTTCACGTTGAAATGTTTGAGGAGCATAGCTGGAGTGACGGTGAGAAAAAGGATCAAAAAACAACATTGTTCGAATTAGAACGGGGATGGTGAGAAAATTAAAAGACTGAATAGATTCACGTGTTCTGAGATGGTTTAGGCACTTGGTGAGAATGGATGATGAAAGATCTGTGAAAAGTGTGATTTAAGCGGAGTTGGGCAGGCGTAAGATTAGAGGTAGACCAAAGTGTGGACGATTGGATGGCGTAAAGCAGGCGTTTGGAAAGAGGAACAAAAGTGGGGAGGTAACGAGAGAGCGTGCAATGGAGAGGCGGGATTGGAAAACGGTTTGAAATGGATTGCTGCACTGATATGCTCTCTCGCTCTTGGTGTCTCGTTGAGAAACAAGATGATCGTGGGTGGGGGAGGGCCCGGTTACTCTGCCGCAGCAGGAGTAAACCAGTTTCTGTTAGGCCCTGCTGCCGACACTGATCTTGGACCTCAATCTTGGCCCGGGCAGACCATTAAGCGCCCAAAGGCTGTTATATCTTCCAATATTGTAAGCTGAGGACTGGGTTGTATATATGATTTATTTGCACCTATACAATTTATACAAGTCGAGAAAGTGGGAGTTTAAGTTAGGTGTTAGGGGAGCGAGCACAGGCAAGCAACCAGTCGGTATCGGGGTCGAGTCAACACTGACTCTCTTTGACTATCCCTTGCTGCTCCGTACATTTCACTTCCGCCACAAGCGTGGCCTATGATGTTGTTGTCCCTGTACCTGGTGTCATCTTAAATGCTGTATGCGCCCAAATGATTTTCGTTCGCTTCAGATCAGCTTGTTTGCTGCTCATCGGTTCTCTTATTGTAAATTACATTGTCGTACTAAACTACCTGACCTTCCGGCCATCGCATGTCTAATGTAAAAAGATGTTATTGATGACCGTCTACTTGCCGGAAATCTTCTTCGTTACGCATTGACATTACCCAAATATGGGGACATGACACCCCCCTCCCCTTCCAAGAGGAGTTATACCGTACAAACGTATTATGCAAGACCGAACATTGGTCTTTATCATGGTCAGTTACATAATTTATATTTATCATGCTATGTACGATTCATTTCCAGCTATGTATCGATCAACTGGACGACGTTCTCTGCCAGAACGTCTTGGTTGGTCTTTATTTGATAGTTCCTGCATTGGTTCATTTTGTATTGCTGGTGTATCAGGTATTCTCTGTTTAGATTCATCACCGCCTTAATACCGATCATTCACAGATGCGTTGCCACTAGCATGCTCATTTGTATTCGTTCACGTAACTCGGATTCTTTCCGTAGACTGTCTCTCAAGCATTCTTCTTGATAAATGTTTCCTTTCGTCCCGTCATCTAGTTTAGTTACATACATTTTATACATCTAAATATACATTTTTTCCTTAAAACACCATCAAGCCATTTAGGCCCTTGTCTCAAGTTTAGCACATGTACTCGGAACATAGTAATAATTAAAGGTTTTTTATGACATTTCTCCGGGCATAATTTGGGGTAATTCTCTCCTCTTCCGTTACATACACTCTACCATTTAATGATACAGCTGGAGCAACGCCCGTCACGAAATGTGGGGTGTTGCGATAATGTAATAACACATGGCGTAACCGTTCTTTTACAGTACATGTGGCTTTCCTCAGACCACTATTAATTATGCCTAAGCTGCGTTCAGCTTGACCATTTGAGCTCGGGGGATAATGCGCAGGCCTCACGTGCTCAATAGCCTTTTGTGCTAAGTAGTTTTTATATTCTTCACACGTGAATGAGCTACTTTTGTCTGATACTATAGAGGAAGGTAAGCTAATTCGAGAGAATATTGTACCTAACACCTCTATTGTTACTTCAGAACACACACTCTTCACTACCTCCGCCCCAATATAACAGGTCAGTGCGCAAACCACGACATAAATAATTTTATCTTGGACAAAACAATGGTCAATGTGTAACCTCGATCATTTGTTTATGGAACTTCACCATTCACTCTTTGAAGTCTGCTTATGGATTCTGGCATTCGCCACGCATTTGCTACACACTTTAATGAAATTCTCAATGTCTTCATCTATCTTAGGATACCTTACCAACAAACGGGCAATCCCTTTCATTTCCGAAACGCCTGGATGATTTACTTGTAGTAGTTCTAAGACCTTGTGTCTGTAGCGTTGTGGGATCACCACCCTGTTATCATACATTATGCAGTTATTGAACAGTGACAGGTTATCCTTAGCCTTCTGGAATGGTTTCATGACCTCCTCTACCGTTGTTGGGAACCCATGCATAAGGTAATGCCTGACTTGTGATAGCTGTGGACCTTTTCTTTGGGATTCCACGCAAATGTCCTCCGCCGAGACACTGTATGATTCCAAATTTCTCAACAACAACACGAGTTCAGTGGTTTCCAAGTCATCTTTTGACTCTGCTAACGGCAGTTGTGTAAGACAATCGCTAATGCAATTTGATTCGCCAGGAATATGCACGATTGTGTAATTATATTGACTCAATCTCAAGTTCCATCTTTGTAGTCTTGCACTGCAATTGACTGGCATAGCGTTTTCACGCCCCATTAGTTTCAATAATGGTTCATGGTCAGTGCGGATTTGAAATCTGCCTCCCAATACGTATTCCCGGAATCTCTCAACTCCAAACATGACTGCTAAAGCCTCATTGTCAATATAGCGTAATTATTTTGGGCACTAGTGAATGTCTTAGAGGCAAATTGAACAGGCATGAAAGCCTCGTTGTGTTTTTTTCAATAAAACTGCAGCTATACCGTAGTTGCTAGCATCGGTCTCAATTACTGTCTGAAGATTTGGGTCAAACAAATCTAATATTTTAGGACATCTAAAAGGATTTTCAATAGTCTCAAAACATGACTGATTACATTTCTCCCACACAAATTTAACATTTTTTTTCATTAGAGCGTACATTGGTGCGAATGCACTGCTGAAATTCTGTATGAATCTACTGTAATAAGTACACAATCCCGCAAAACTCTGTACTTATTTAATATTTGATGGGCAAGGTGCCTCTACAATTGCCTGAACTTTCAGAGGGTTGGGTCGTGCTCCCTCGTTTGTCAACACATTACCTTAGTACTTAACACTTTTCGTGAAATATTTATTTATTTATTTATTTATTTATTTTGACACCTGCGCCCTGTAAGGCTGTGAATACCTTGTCTAATACCTCTAGATGTTCTTCCTGCGGTTTAGTAAGTACTCATACATCATCCATATAACATACTGTATTGGGTACGCTAGAAAGAACTCGCTAAATGAAACACTGTAGTGTTGCACTGGCTGAAGATATGCCAAACTGTAAGTAATTATACTGGAACAGTCCCTCTGACGTATTAATGACTGTGTATTTCTAGGATTCCGCGTCTAACGGAAGTTGTATGTACGCGTTTCGTAAATCAATACATGAAAATACTTTGGCATCTCCAATGTTCCCTAGCTTGTAGTCAAGAGCGGGCATTGGGTACGTAATTGTTTTCGTGAATTTATTGATAGTTAAAGCGTAGTTGCCGCACAGTCGTATTTTACCAGTGGGCTTTAACAATGCAACCACTGGGCATGCCCAATCAGAGTGATCCAGTCTTGAAATTATTCCAGCGCTCTCCAAATTCGTTAGCTCTTCCTTTACAACATTTCTGTATCAGAACGGAACGCTTCGTGGTCTATAGAACACGGGTTTACAGTCACTATTAACCTTAATCTTAACATTATATTTAACGTTGCTCCTGTAGTTAGGAGACAAAAACTCACTGTACTTATTGAATAGATTGCATCTAGAAACCATTCCAACAGACGACAGTTATTTGGAAATATTCACAGATAATCCGAACTTCTCACATGAATCCCGACCTAATAATGGAGATAAGTTATCTTTTACTACAAGGAAAGCATGCAATTTGCCCGTACCTTTTACATTTACCGCAAGCGTAGTTTGCCCCGTGAAATTAATGGCATTGTTGCCGTAATCAATCGCTTTCAGGTGCGTTTTGCATGCTATAGCACTTTTAATGTCGCGGATCATATTTTCTGTGATAATGCTTATCGATGATCTTGTGTCAAGTTCTAGTTTCACTACTTGACTGTTTAATCTACGCTGGACATGAAATGGGGAATGTCCTATTCTACACTTGGCATCCCCTTTGTAGGCACTCCTGAAAAAATGTTCTACCTACTGTTTAGACATTTACAAGGGGTTGTCGGCACTACTTTTAGAAACAAAGATAAAGTATGCATGCTCGTTGCACTGCTTTTAGAAATAAAGATAAAGTATACATGCTCGTTGCACTGCTTTTAGAAACAAAGATAAAGTATACCTGCTCGTTGCAGTGCTTTTATAAACAAAAATAAAGTATTCTTGCTTGTTACACTGCTTTTAGGAACAAAGATAAAGTATATCTGCTCGTTGCACTGCTTTCAGAAAGAAAAATAAAGTATTCTTGCTTGTTACACTGCTTTTAAGAACAAAGATAAAGTATACCTGCTCGTTGCACTGTTTTCAGAAACAAAGATAAAGTATACCTGCTCGCTGCGCTGTTTTCAGAAACAAAGATGAAGTATACCTGCTTGTTGCACTGCTACAAAAACAGAGATAAAGTATACCTGCTCGTTGCACTGCTTTTAGAAACAAAAATAAAGTATACCTGCTCGTTGCACTGTTTTCAGAAACAAAGATAAAGTATACCTACTCGTTGCACTGTTTTCAGAAACCAAGATAAAGTATACCTGCTCGTTGCTCTGTTTCCAGAAATAAAGATGAAGTATACCTGCATGTTGCACTGTTTCAGAAACGAAGATAAAGTATACCTGCTCGTTGCACTGTTTTTAGAAACAAAGATAAAGTATACCTGCTCGTTGCACTGTTTTCAGAAACAAAGATAAAGTATACCTGCTCGTGGCACTGTTTTCAGAAACAAAGATAATGTATACCTGCTCGTTGCACTGTTTTCAGTAACAAAGATGAAGTATACCTGCTTGTTGCACTGTTTCAAAAACGAAGTTAAAGTATACCTGCTCGTTGCATTGCTTTTTGCTTTTATAAACAAAAATAAAGTATTCTTGCTTGTTACACTGCTTTTAGGAACAAAGATAAAGTATACCTGCTCGTTGCACTGCTTTCAGAAACAAAAATAAAGTATTCTTGCTTGTTACACTGCTTTTAAGAACAAAGATAAAGTATACTTGCTCGTTGCACAGCTTTTAGAAACAAAGATAAAGTATGCCTGCTCGTTGCACTGTTTTCAGAAACAAAGATAAAGTATACCTGCTCGTTGCACTGTTTTCAGAAAGAAAAATGAAGTATACCTGCTTGTAGCACTGTTTCAAAACCGAAGATTAAGTATACCTGCTCGTTGCACTGCTTTTAGAAACAAAGATAAGGTATACCTGCTCGTTGCACTGTTTTCAGAAACAAAGATAAAGTACACCTGCTCGTTGCACTGTTTTCAGAAACAAAGATAAAGTATATCTGCTCGTTGCACTGTTTTCAGAAACAAAGATGAAGTATACCTGCTTGTTGCACTGTTTCAAAACCGAAGATAAAGTATACCTGCTCGTTGCACTGCTTTTAGAAACAAAGATAAAAAATACCTGCTCGTTGCACTGTTTTCAGAAACAAAGATAAAGTATACCTGTTCGTTGCACTGTTTTCAGAAACAAAGATGAAGTATACCTGCTTGTTGCACTGTTTCAAAAACGAAGATAAAGTATACCTGCTCGTTGCACTGTTTTCAGAAACAAAGATGAAGTATACCTGCTTGTTGCACTGTTTCAACAAAGATAAAGTTTACCTTCTCGTTGCATTGTTTTCAGAAACAAAGATAAAGTATACCTGCTCGTTGCACTGTTTTCAGCAACAAAGATGAAGTATACCTGCTTGTTGCACTGTTAAAAAAACGAAGATAAAGTATACCTGCTCGTTGCACTGTTTTCAGGATTGTTCTCTCCTAATGTGGCCTGGTATAATTTTCTTCAAGATGTTCTGCCGTAATCGTATTATTACCCGTGCAAATGCTCTTATTGGAGTTTAATTTGCATATTCGGATTTCAATCGGTTCTTGATATCGAAGGCAGGCCAACTTTTGTCTTGCATGTAAAAACTATAATAATATAAATCCCCGACCACTCCGTGTATTGTATTCCAGTCGGATTCCACTACTATGCTTCAAAATCACGAACTGTTTTGATTTTTTAGATGTAGTAGTACAACCATTTTTTCGTAATAGTTACAAATATGATGTTTAGATTCCAGTCGTGTTTTGTACCATTTTTAGGATTGAGGTACGTTTTTACGTTGTGACATAAACGACTTTTTTTCTCGTGTATAACTTTGTCCGCAATTACCCATAACGCAATCGATGGCTTTGTTGGGACCCATGTAATGGTTGTAATTACTCTGTTGGGACCCATGTAATGGTTGTGATGGCTTTGATGGGACCCATGTAATGGTTGTAATTACTTTGTTGGGGCTCATGTAATGGTTGTAATTACTTTGAGGGACCCATGTAATGGTTGTAATTACTTTGTTGGGGCTCATGTAATGGTTGTAATTACTTTGTTGGGACCCATGTAATGGTTGTAATTACTTTGTTGGGGCTCATGTAAAGTTTGTAATGGCTTTGCTGTGGCCTAATAATGGCTGTAATGGCTTTGTTGTGACCCGTGTACAGTTGTAATGGGTTTGTTGGGGCCCATACAATGGTTGTAATGGCTTTGTTGCAGCCCATATGATGGTTGTAATGGCTATGTTGGGGCCCATATAATGGTTGTAATGGCTTTGTTGTAGCCCATATAATGATTGTAATGGCTTTGTTGTGGCCCATATAAAGGTTTGAATAAAACTGACTATATTTTCAGCGTGATTGCTTTGGTCGAATGTTTTAGGGAAACAGGAACACATTTCCCTTCATGAGCCTTCGCTGCTCCGCCCTCGAAACAGGAACAAATTTCCCTTCAAAAGCCGCCGCTGCTCCGCCCTCCAAACATGAACACATTCCCCTTCAAAAGCCGCCGCTGCTCCGCCCTCCAAACAGGAACACATTTCCCTTCAAAAGCCGCCGCTGCTCCGCCCTCCAAACAGGAACACATTCCCCTTCAAAAGCCGCCGCTGATCCGCCCTCCAAACAAGAACACATTCACCTTCAAAAGCCGCCGCTGCTCCGCCCTCCAAACAGGGAGGCGAGGAGTCCACTCCTGCAGAGCATGTTTGTGGCGACGTCACATCAGCGAGTGGATGCAGCCTGTAGAAAAAAAGGGATGGGAGCCTGATATGTTTCATTTTCTGCTTCTCTGGCTGGTCGTTTCGCGCACCATTGCGACGTAACAACTGAAATGCCCAGGCCTCAGTAGGCCGATAATGAAAGGTCGGGTCTATTTTTTATATTCCTTTAGCACGTCATTTCAGTGTATATATAATAAATGTGATGCCATTTTTAATGCTAAGGACATTGGAAGTTTGTGACAGCACAACAGACAGAAGATTGACCATACTACACTCACTTGCGGCCAGAGGGTCCCTTGCTACTTTGGATGCTCAGTTCACTGTCACCAGGTCATGAAACAGGCCGATATTTTATAGTTCGTGAATTCTACAGAATGTAATTACTTGATCATTAGCGTGAGAAGCAAGTCCTAGTTTGTACGCTGTTAATTGTAGCCGACAACTACCTTAGTTTGTGCGTAGTATGGAGATGTATTTGGCCTTTCAGTTAACGTTTAAATGCACCCTAGTTTGACGAGCCTATTACATAATGATAACTAAATTGCCCCTACGGTGGCGGCCCGCCAAGGGATCGTGGCCGAGGTAAAAGTCTTACTGCTTACTCAAAAACACGCAGCGGGCGGCGCGTTGCATTCTCCAGCTGCTCGTCACTGCCGTCAGAGGTCGCTGGAATCTGTCTAACTTTTTAGTTTATATAACTTGGATCGGTTGTATGCCAAGAGTTTGAAGACAAAGACAATCTGCAGTTTATTGTGCAGATTTTATCACGAACGCACTCAGGGAATATCGGATGATTATTCAAGGTAACTGCTGAGATAAAGTATTCACAGTGCGAAAGATACTAAAAAGTTTAACACTTTGTTAGCGAATATTATTGTAAGAAAAATTAACACTGAAAGATGCGTTTGTCATTCATTTTGTATTTTTAATATTTTTAAACTGTAAAATTATCCACAGAGTTCTTTAAAACAACGCCTGTGGTTCAAGTAAATTGGTGACCTTCGTTTCAAGGCCTGCCGAATCCTTCGAATCGGACTGATGCTCCTCAACAACTGCACGCACAGCCCACATCTTCAGATTGCACTGCCAATAGGGTGCACTGCCAATAGGGTGCATAATAGGGTGTACTGCTAATCAGGTGCACTGTCAGTAGGGTGCGCTGCTAATAGGGTGCACTGCCAATCGGGTGCACTGCTAATAGGGGGCATTGACAATAGGGTGCGCTGCTAAATGGGTGCACTGCCAATAGGGTGCACTACTAAAAGGGTGCCCTTCCAATAGGGTGATCTGCTAGCAGGGTGCACTGCCAATAGGGTGCACTGCTAATTGGGTGCACTGCCAATAGGGTGCACTGCTAATAGGGTGCACTACTAATATAGTGGACTGCTAATCGGGTGCACTGCCAATAGGGTGCACTGCTAATAGGGTGCATTACTAATATGATGTACTGCTAATCGGGCGCACTGCCAATAGGGTGCACTGCTAATAGGGTGCACTGCTAACAGGGTGCACTATTAATAGGGTGCAATGCTAATTGGGTGCAATGCTAAGAGGGTGCGATGCTAAGAGGGTGTACTGCTAATAGGGTGTACTTACAAAATAGTACACTGCTAATAGGGTGCACTGCTAATAGGGGGCACTGATAAACTATGCACTGCTAATAGGATGCACTGCTAACAGGATGCACTGCTAATAGGGTGCACTGCCAATCGGGTGCACTGCCAATAGGGGGCATTGACAATAGGGTGCACTGCTAAATGGGTGCACTGCCAATAGGGTGCACTGCTAAGAGGGTGCCCTTCCAATAGAGTGATCTGCTTGCAGGGTGCACTGCCAATAGGGTGCACTGCTAATAGGGTGCACTACTAATATGGTGCACTGCTAATCGGGTGCACTGATAATCGGGTGCACTGCTAACAGGGTGCACTGCTGATAAGGTGCACTGCTAATGAGGTGCACTGTCAATAGGGTGCACTGCTAATTAGGTGCACTGCTAATAGGGTGCCATGCTAATAAGGTGCACTGCTAATAGGGTGCACTGCTAATAGGGGGCACTGCTATTAGGGTGTACTGCTAATTGGGTGCACTGCCAATATGGTGCACTGCTAATATGGTGCACTGCTAATAGGGTGCACTGATAATCGGATGCACTGCTAATAGGATGCACTGATAATATGGTGCACTGCTAATAAGGTGCACTGCTAATAGGGTGCACTGTTAATAGGGTGCACTGTTAATAGGGTGCACGGATAATATGATGCACTGATAATCTGGTGCACTGCTAATAGGGTGCACTGTTAATAGGTTGCACTGCTAATAGGGTGCACTGCGAATAAGTTGCACTGCCAATATGTTGCACTGTTAATAGAGTGCACTGCTAATGGGGTGCACTGCGAATAAGGTGCACTGTCAATAGGGTGCACTGTTAATAGGGTGCACTGCTAATAAAGTGCATTGTTGATAGGGTGCACAGCTAATTATATGCACTGCTAATTGGGTGCACTGCTAATAGGGTGCACTCCCAATAGGGTGCACTGATCATAGGGAACACTCTTAATAGGGTGCACTGCTAATACGGTGCAGTGCGTAAACTGTTGCTAAAGTCCTAAATGTTTTGTAAGTTTTGCGATACACAAAAAAATGTCTCTCGTAGTGAAGGTCTGTCCTATAATACAGTGACTTCTACTCATTACGCATGTGTCATTGCTTGATACGCATGGGTCATTGCTTGATACGCATGGGTCATTGCTTGATACGCTCGGGTCATTGCTTGATACGCTCGGGTCATTGCTTGATACGCATGGGTCATTGCTTGATACGCATGGGCCATTGCTTGATACGCTCGGGTCATTGCTTGATACGCATGGGTCATTGCTTGATACGCTTGGGTCATTGCTTAGTACGCATGGGCCATTGCTTGATGCGCATGGGCCACTGCCTTATACGCATGGGTCATTGCTTGATACGCTCGGGTCATTGCTTGATACGCATGGGTCATTGCTTGATACGCATGTGTCATTGCTTGATACGCATGGGTCATTACTTGATACGTATGGGTCATTGCTTGATACGCAACGTCATTGCTTGATACACATGGGTCATTGTTTGATACGCAACGTCATTGCTTGATACGCATTGGTCATTGCTTGCTACGCAACGTCATTGCTTGATACGGATGGGCCATTGCTTGATACGCAACGTCATTGCTTGATACGCATGGGTCATTGCTTGATACGCATGAGTCATTGCTTGATACGCATGGGTCATTGCTTGATACGCTTGGTTCATTGCTTAATACGCATGGGTCATTGCTTGATACGCATGAGTCATTGCTTGATACGCATGGGACATTGCTTGATACGTTTGGTTCATTGCTTAATACGCATGGGTGATTGCTTGATACGCATGGACCACTGCTTGATACGCATGGGTCATTGCTTGATACGTTCGGATAATTGCTTGATACGCATGGGTCATTGCTTGATACGCATGGGTCATTGCTTGATACGCATGGGTCATTGCTTGATACGCATGGGCCATTGCTTGATACGCAATGATACGCTCATGCTTGATACGCTCATATCGCCTCGTCTCTTAATTGGTCTGTTTATCTGTCTGTTCGAGAGCCTCATCAACTGCTCCGGAGCTGATCAACCGATCGCGATAAAACTTGATAGGTGTGTTGAGACTACCCTCAGTCAGAATAACATAAGTAATATTTTTTAGTCAAAAGTATCATAGCAGCCAACTTATTTTCAATTTTCATTTAGAATCCGTCTACCGTCTTAGGATAATCATGCAGAATATTTTATCGAGCGAAAGAAGTAGAGTTTGATTGAACTTGAATCACTCGCATTGACATCGAAGAGCTAACCTCGACGGAGCTCACAGTGCGGGCTCAAATCCTTTGTTGCTACACTGAATTGGAGCAATGGAACAGCCCGGCTGATGGGTTGTTTCAAGAGGCCGATCATTTCTTCTCACGAGAGAGCAATAATAGCGCCATATAAAGAATGCGGAGCCTGGACACGGAAGGGCAGAGTTTGGATTAGTTCGATTCGAAGTGCCCTCTGGGTGACTCATGCGCCCTCTGGGTGACTCAAGCGCCCTCTGTGTTACTCAAACGCCCTCTGGTTGACTCATGCGCCCTCTGGGTGACTCATGCGCTTTCTGGGTGACTCAAGCGCCCTCTTTGTTACTCAAACGCCCTCTGGTTGACTCATGCACCCTGTGGGTGACTCATGCGCTCTCTGGGTGACTCAAGCGCCCTCTGTGTTACTCAAACGCCCTCTGGTTGACTCATGCGTCCTCTGGGTGACTCATGCGCCCTCTGGGTGACTCAAGTGCCCTCTGTGCTACTCAAGCGCCCTCTGATTGACTCATGCGCCCTCTGGGTGACTCAAGCGCCCTCTGGGTGACTCATGCGCCCTCTGGGTGACTCAAACGCCCTCTGGGTGACTCAAGCGCCCTCTGGGTTACTCATGCGCCCTTTGGGTGACTCAAGTGCCCTCTGGGTGACTCATGCGTCCTCTGGTTGACTCAAGCGCCCTCTGGGTGACTCAAGCGCCCTCTGGGTGACTCAAGCGCCCTCTGGGTGACTCAAGCGCCCTCTGGGTTACTCAAGCGCCCGGTGGGTGACTCAAGCGCCCTCTAGGTGACTCAAGCGCCCTCTGGGTTACTCAAGCGCCCTATGGGTGAGTCAAGTGCCCTCTGGATGACTCAAGCGTCTTTTGGGTGATTCAAGTGCCCTCTGGGTCACTCATGTTGAATCAGTACCTGACGGACTCTTTTAGAAGTGCGAGTGAAAGTATACGTAATGTTCGATTACATTGGAGGTCATAATGTATCATGTTTACCATGTTATTTATTTGATGGCAATTGCTGTGTATCTGACAAGACTCGTAATTGTATTAACATCACATCGAAGATACCATACGTTGTCAAGAATTCCAAACGCAAGTCAGCGCCGATATTTGATAGCTATCGAAGTCGAGTTTCCGAACAACAAAAGAGTGCATTGTATCCTGGTGACGGAGGCCTGGGCAAAGATCAGCTTCGAATGAATACGTCAGGCCACTTATTTTGATGATTGGAGTGCTTAGTGCTGTGTGAAGGAGTCATCATGACGCTTTGTGCTGTGTGAGGGAGTCATCATGACGTTTAGTGCTGTGTGAGGGAGTCATCACGACGCTTAGTGCTGTGTGAGGGAGTCCTCACGACGCCTAGTGCTGTGTGAGGAAGTTATCATGACGCTTATTGCTGTGTGAGGAGTCATCATGACGCTTAGTGCTGTGTGAGGAGTCATCATGACGCTTAGTGCTTTGTGAGGAGCCAGCATGACGCTTAGTGCTGTTTAAGGGAGTCATCATGACGCTTAGTGCTGTGTGAGGGGTCATCATGACGCTTAGTGCTGTGTGAGAGTCATCATGACGCTTAGTGTTGTGTGAGGGGTCATCATGACGCTTAGTGCTGTGTGAGGGAGCCATCACGACGCTTAGTGCTGTGTGAGGGAGTCATCACAACGCTTAGTGCTGTGTGAGGGAGTCATCATGACGCTTAGGGCTGTATGAGGAGTCATCATGACGCTTAGTGCTGTGTAAGGGAGTCATCACAACGCTTAGTGTTGTGTGAAGAATCATCATGACGCTTAGTGCTGTGTGAGGGAGTCATCATGACGCTTAGGGCTTTGTGAGAGAGTCATCTTGATGCATAGGGCTGTGCGGGGGTCATCATGACGCTTAGTGCTGTGTGGAGAGTCATCATAACGTTTAGTGCTGTGCGGGGGTCATCATGACGCTTAGCGCGGTGTGAGGGAATC
>SDVV010002289.1:0-23363 GCA_016164225.1 Gammarus roeselii | reverse complement strand
ATTTACTCATGTACATGTACACGTACGCTAATTGCTATAGATAATTACCACTTGCGGTCGAACTATAGCAATCGCTTCTGCTTGCGTTTTGGACACCGCCTGACTCCGGTCAACCCCTCCCCTAGTCCCCACCCGTCCCGGGTAGTCTCTATGTACCATCAGTAACTCACTTGACCGCAAGCGTAATTGTCCTAACATGTAACTACAATTTCCGAGATATCCAGCGACTAAGTCTGACACACTAACAAACAACATACATCCTAACAAATACATCGGCTGACTCACAAAAACTTGCGTTCTTGGTATCTCTATGTACCATCAGTAACTAACTTGAACACATGAGTAATTGTCTTAACATATAACTATATTGTCCGAGATATACAGCGACTAAGTCAGACACACTAACAAATAACATACATCATAACAAATACATCGGCTGACTAATAAAAAACTTGCGTTATTGGTATCTCTATGTATCATCAGTAACTAACTTGACCACAAGATCAATTTGTCGTAACATAAAACTACACTGTCCGAGAAATACAGCGCCTGAGTCGGAAACATTAACAAATAACATACTTCATGACAATTACATTCGATAATAGGTTCAAAGATCTAGTCATCCTATATCCAATTCCTTCACAAAGCATATATGTTGTCCCTAATTAAGGCCCAACTAATTCCTTCACAAAGCATTTATATAGTACTTATTTCCAGGGCCATTTTGCGCCTCCTATTTCCAGGGCCGTCTTGCGCCCCCTATTCTAGGGCCGTCTTGCGCCAACTATTTCCAGGGCCGTCTTGCGCTCCCTATTTCCAGGGCCGTCTTGCGCCCCTTATTTCTAGGGCCGTCTTGCGCCCCTTTATACTACTTGCGACAAAGCGAGTGAATTTAATCAATAATATTAATCATGCAGTATAAAATATCACGTATAAACAATGCCTTCTATTCAAATGAGTCATTCAATAACAACATTGTAATATATATCATGCCCTCCTACCGTGCGAAATATTCCAAAACAATCATATACTACGTTGACAAGACCTAATAACGTACATCTATATAATCCGTACGTGAGCAATCGTTAATGAAAGCAACCAGATACCGTAAAGAAACTGAAATTTCCCTTATGGAAACTATTCTCCAAGAGGACCCTATAACTCGAGATAATATATTTGTGTGACATTTGACAGATACAGATCATTCGGACCACCCACTCTCAACTTCCCGGGTGGTCTCACAAAAAACTTGCGTTCTTGGAGTCTCTATGTACCATCAATAACTAACTTGACCACAAGATCAATTTTGTCTTAACATATAACTATAATGTCCGAGAAATACAGCGCCTGAGTCAGACACATTAACAAATAACATACTTCATAACAATTAGATTCGACAATAGGTTCAAAGATCTAGTCATCCTATACCTAAATCCTCCACGTCCGCGTTTAGGCGACATAATTTTGGCCTATCTAATTCCTTCACATTTGCGTTTTCGTACCCCTAAATTATATCCTATTTAATTCCTTCACTAATTTGCGTTTAGGCACTATAATCAACCCCCATTTAATTCTTTCACTAATTTGCGTTTAGGCACTATAATTAACCCCTATCTAATTTCTTCATTAATTTGCGTTTAGGTACTATAATTAACCCCTTTCTAATTCCTTCACTAATTTGCGTTTAGGCACTATAATTAACCCCTATCTAATTCCTTCACTAATTTGCGTTTACGGACCCTGTATCCAGGAGCAGGTCCCGCGGCCTGACTACTGTCAACCCCTCCCCAACCGCTAATTAAGCCCCATCTTATTCCTTCACTAATTTGCGTTTCGTCGTTATACTAGCTACTATCGTCGCTATAAACATGTCCGGCAAGGATCACACATGCATGCATGGCAGAGGCCCTCTAACTCACACCCACACATACCCAGACAACCTTTACTACCCTACGTGTCAGGCAGATAATCAACAAACTACGTCATAAAATCAATGTCTGATCAAAATGCTTTGTTATCGGACAAAGCTTATTTCTATTAACCTCTTTAAATATACTCGGTTACTTCTTCGGTTCCTCATGTTTCGAAAGGGCTGGTACTTATGTTCAGCTTAAAGTGAGGTCTTCGCTACCGGTCACTCACGGGTTCATTTCCTCGGTCACACGATGTGACAATAGCTATAAGGTCCGGACCTATCATTATAAATATTTTAAATTCGTCTACCCATCATGAAGTGTATTTTAAATCTGTTTACCCATCCTTATGTGTTTCTTAAATGTGTGTATATCTATGTATAGACTTATAGCGGCACAATAATACCATTCCGCCTGTATATGAGCACCCCAACTCACATAAGCCCATCCACACCTAAATATCCTTTGACAGATGTATTTGGCGGATGATATGTATTAAAACTGCCTACACGCTGTGCTGGACTCGTGTATTTTCACCTATCCCTATCATTACACATACTCCAGATTGATGGTGCAATTTATTTATTTTATCGTTCAATGGGCATTTTACGAGTATACTGAATATGTATGTATGTTTTATACGTGATGTAGATATGTATGTTTCTTCGTGCATAAGTTTGTACTCTGTTACCGTGCCACAAAAATCCCTCACCGGTTTGTATATGAATGCATTTTTTACTCAGTTGTTTGCTATGCCAGTGGTTCTCAAACTCACATAGACCCATCCATACCGTCGCATTCTTTGCTATTCAAGTAATTAGGTTGTGGGTCTTAATCAAGAATTCATACAGATCACTATGCAAAATATTCCAATGTCAATTAGAAACATCTTATTTTATCAGGATATAATGCATACTTGTTGGGTTCCTCAAACCTACCATGATTGCTCTTTCGTCAAGACACGTTACAGAGAGCATATTGTTTCACGAGAATAACACACCGCTCGTGCTCGAGGAAACATTTTGTTATTTCATATCATAATATTGGTATTTTCTCTGTTTTTTCTGTGTATGTTTTGTAAGTAACTGTTTGTCGCACATAGACCCACTAATTCCGTCGCATTCTTTGCTACCTAATGAACTAGGCGTATAGCTGAATTAGCAATTCTCACTCTAACTAACTGTTGTATTAAAGATCCCAATGACAGATCACAACACCTTATGTCAACAGGATACAGCGCATATTTATTGCGTGTATTAAAACTCAACCCTGATAGCGTTCTCGTCGTGACATGTTTCGGCAGGAGTCGTGTTCGTATGTTCAGCTAAGAAAACGAAATGCCTCCCAACCGCTCGCACGCAGCTCTTATTACTCGGTTACAGGTTCTTAGCTTGTTCATTTCACCAATTTCAGATTTGATATGTATCAATTTATTGTTAGAAAGAAGAAAATGCTATCTGTGTATGAATAAACTTTTTTATTTTTATTATTATTTTATTCGCTCCTGTGCGTCCTGTCGGAACCATCCCGCCGGTCCGGTTCTGTCAGCGATTCCACGACTCGCGGCGCTAGCCATGTTGACATACGCTCCCCGCTCCATACTCGCTTAGCTACCTCACCCACTCCCACCCACTGCACTTATACTTACTGTACCACCACAACAACTTGAAGACAATGTCCGTCAATTAGTATACTGCAAATGAACACAAGTTACATTAGTCAGGAGCATATAGAGATTGAACACTTTCTACGCGAACACCTCATTCTTACCTTTCTACTCCCGAAAATTCTAGAGAGCAAAGTTTCCTGGATACACGACACTCCGTCGCTACTTTCCACACTCATAACATTCGCACACAAAAAAACTTCACTTCACAAACACAACGGCATGCAATCTCATTCAATTTTATCTGGACAACACACTAGAGGTGCAAAAGGTGCAAATCCATATGAAAAAATCAATCTATTTATTGTATGCATCCCTCCTTCCCGTTCATATCCACCGCAGTACACAACTCCCTTACTTTAATGCATACGATAACACCTTGCTTACCACACAGAAACACTGTTCAAATTGATGAACCACGACACATCCACTCGCAAACCTTCAAATCAAAACATTCAACAGGCCTGCTCTAAAGTCTCATATTGCTCTCCTCATCTGCTCAAAACTGTTGATTGGCAGTCCAACTCTGTATGTCTTCTGATCAAAACCCAATCGTCATCAACAATCAGCTTCGATCCCCAATCTACAAAAAACCTCCTCATACGTCCTGCAACTACAAGAGAACAAAATGATCCAAATACACGGTATCAGTAGGAACCGCTCTTCACGAGTTCGACATCGGTCAATTCACAATGATTGACGCTGCCATAGAACACTCCACCACTGTGCTCAACCAAGCAGATGGACAAGACATATACGCCGGGTTCGTCTGTGGCTTCAATCCAACATTCACGGCTCCCATTAAACAAAATATTCATCGGCAAAACCACCTCCACAAATAAGAAATTTATGAGCAACAGACGAACTTGCGGCAAAATGTGCTTTTAAACACCATATCCCCAGTCTCATCATCAAAACTATGGAAACATAACAGGAACCTCAATAACAACTTAAACACAAAACCATAGAGACACACTGAGGAAATATAGCCGCTTTACACTCACACCTTATCGTCAGACCATCAATACGCTGATATACTCAACAAACACTATGCAAACACTAGACACCTACCTAACCATTCAGACAAAAGGAAGAGACTCGAGCAGTTACATAAATTACAGATTGATCCAAACATTGACCTGTCCCTTTTTATCAGCTATGAACGTAACCACTATATCAGTCAGACCAAAAGTCTTCAACAACGAGCTCTGTCGCAATTTCATACATTCATCTTAAACACCCTGGTCTAGTGTCAGTCATGACTTCCACTGACATCGTTAACTTCTCCATCCTGCACAACACTATACCCGTCACATGGAAGCAATAGGAAACCATACAAATCATGCAATCAACATTGCCTCCACACACTCAGACTTATTCAGACCTTCTTCTCTCTTCCAGGATGACTTGAAAATTTTGGAGAAACTGGCCCTAATCAAAATTAACGCCTATATCCCACATTCCACCACACAGCACGGTTTAAGGACACAACGCTCTACAACCACACAGCTGACCAACCTCACATCGACTATCCACGGGGCGCTGAACGAAACGAAATCCCCACGGCGCTGGACTTGTCAACGAAAATGAGTCAAAAAACGTAAACGATATCATACCAACAACTCCGCAAGCAGTGCCCGACGAAACGACACAGCGACCTCCGCCCGTTCCAATCCGAGATACACAACAATAACAAGTGCCCACGAAAACCCCACCACTTGTCCTAGAAAAAAAGTTCCTGTCATCAATCTAGTCAGAGTTAGAGGCAGTAGTCGCAGCTCCGCTAGTACCACCCGTGTAAACAAAAGCGAAAATCTAGCCTCCAACACAAGACCTCAGAGTAGAAGCAAAATAAGTCAAGCAAAATAAGTCAATGTGACTAATTGTACTCTCATATCAAAGAATAAGGTATCCCTACATTGAATGAGAGTATCGACATAATAGCTATCACAGAATCGTGGATTTTATTTACTCTTCCCGGTTTCTCACTATTTCACAAAAATAGACAAGGCCGAGAGGGCGGAAGAGTGCTGTTTCTCGTGAAAAACACTCTGCAAATATTAGAAGTCCCCATTCCGAACAACAGGCACGACATAGTATTAATCAAAGTAGTCGGCAAACATATAAAATGTCAAATCACTCTCGTCTATCGCCCCCCTAAAACAAGGTTGCAGGTGATATCGATCTCTACAACACCCTCGTCGATGTTTTCACAACACAACACAGTATTGTGCTTGGCGACTTCAATATCCCCGACATTGTTTGGGAATCAGACGAATGCACTGCCACCGGCCAACGTCTTATTGATTTTGCAGACGATAAGTTCATGACCCAAATGGTGAAGACATCTACAAGAGGTAGCAACATTCTTGATCTCCTATTTAGTGCATGCGACTCTCATGTCACGAACGTTGAAGTAGGCGAACCACTCGGAACTAGTGACCACAACTGTATCCGTTTTTTTGATAGAGCTCGAGTTGAATACATCAACAAACTGCGAAAAAGTCCCTAACTTCAGATTAGCAAATTTTGATGACGTAAGAGAGTCAATAACGTCAGCAAATATAACCCTCGGACAAGATGTCAATCAATCGCTTGACTATTTCTTGACTGCGCCTAAAAATATCGAACATGAGCATATGCCGCGCAAGAGCAGGCGAACAACAGCCTATCAGCCCAAGTACTGAAAAGGAGAATTGCAGCGCCTTCATTCACAAAAAAAAGCAAAGCATTCGGTTAAGCAGAGACATCCACATGACAACGTAGCAAAAAATGAATACAAAATTAGCAGACGAGATCTAAAGAGGGTCCTGAAACGTATGAAGAAAGATTATGAAAATGAAATTGCTGCCAATACCAAAACTAATCCGAAACAATTTTTTAGTTATATTTCGAGCAAAATAAATGTTAAATCTGTAATAGGTCCTCTCGAGAACGATGTTGGTGAGCTAGAAACGGATGGCACCAAAATGAGTGTTCTACTTAACGAATACATTTGCTCTGTATTTACGTTAGAGAATCAGGATATTCCTAATCTTGAGGATATCGTAGCGGCAAAACAAATTGAAGCCCTCACCACAGTGAACTTTTCCCCCGCCGAAGTTATTAAATATATAGATGAATTGAAAGTCATCAAATCTCTAGGTCCAGACCAAATTCATCCTAGAATTTTAGAAGAGACTAGAAACGAATCGCCGAATATTTATCAAACATTTTCACCCAATCTCTCACAAATGGCACCTGCCCTACTAAATGGAAAGAGGCCAATGTTACCTAAATTTTTGAAAAAGAGCACAAAAAGTGTTCCGGCAACTACCGTCCAATTAGTCTCACCTCAGTCATCAACAAGTTGATGGAAAGTTTGATAACGGATAAAATCACAGAACTCTTAGAATCAAACGAATTGATTGGCAACTCCCAGCATGGCTTTAGACACAACCGTTCCTATCTTACAAATCTGCTACTCTTTTTTGAAATATAATCGAAATCCACGACACAAAATCTCCAATTGATATCATTTGCCTTGACTTTCAAAATTCCTTTGTTAAAGTCCCCCACAAGCGCCTACTTAGTAAATTGCACAGCATCGGTATTCGAGGCGAGCTTAACAGCTGGATAAAATGCTGGCTCACGGACACACGGCAGCGAGTTGTACTTAACATAGCTTCCTCCCCCTGGGGTAAAATTACAAACGGCGTGCCTCAAGGATCCGTGTTAGGGCCAGTTCTTTTTATAATATTCACTAACGATCTCGATAGCAACGTACTCTCAAACATTAGCAAGTTTGCAGACGATACTAAGATCGGAGGAAAAGTGCAAACTGAACTAGAGTGTCAGCAGATCCAACTAGGCTTGAACAAAATTGTTGATTGGTCAGAAAAGTGACAAATGAAATTTAATGTCGACAAATGCAAAGTTATGCACATAAGTCTTCATAACCCCAAACATGAATATTCAATCTCTGGAAAAAAACTCATTCCCGTCACCGAAGAGAGAGATTTAGGTGTCATCGTTAGTGACGACTTAAAAAGCAGCAAGCAATGTAACGATGCTGCCAAGAACGGCAACAAAATGCTAGGTATGATAGCTTGCACTATCTCTTACAAAAAACAGCACAGTATGCTCAAGTTATTTAATGCATTTGTTAGACCGCACCTCGAGTATGCCGTTCAATTCTGGTCTCAATTCCTTAGAAAAGACGTTATTAAACTTGAGAAGGTTCAACGTAGAGCTACCAAACTCATCCCCTCGCTGCGGAATAAATCGTACGAAGACAGGCTTCGTGAACTCAATCTTTATTCGCTAGAGAAACGCCGTGTCAGAGGCGACATGATAAAAGTGTGGACGATTATGAAGGGTAAGGAAAACGTCGACCGAGCGAGCCTTTTCACTCTAGATACAAATGGAGTGACTAGGAACAACGGATACAAAATCGTTGGGAAACGTTTCTCACTCGACATCATGCGCAATTTCTTCACGCATAGAGTTGTCGAAGAATGGAACAAACTTCCAGCGGAAGTTGTAAACAGCAATACAATCGAAACGTTCATGTCGCGGCTCGATAAGTTCTACATAAATCGCCGATAAATAGCAAAACCGTTCTATTTCCTGTTGCTATAAAAAAAATGGCACACGAAGCTCTTAGACGTTCTACTTCAAAACTAATCCTCTTGCTACCAAAAGGCAACCTAGTTTGGGCCAATAGGCCTCTTAGACGTTCTACTCCAGAACTTACACTCTTGTTACCAAAAGGCAACCTAGTTTGGGCCAATACTCCTGTTGTTGTCTTCCTACAATTGTAAATACTTGTAAACACGATCCCATTGACATCACTAAGGCGTACAACACAGTTCCAAGACAGATCCACATAAATAAAATAGTCAACATATACATACATCCACAGTAAAAGACGTGCCTGATTTATTTCCTACCTGGCAGACCTGCATACACAGTCTAGAATAACAAGCCATCACGAACTTGCCACTTCCCCAATATGTTCACCAGGGTTCCGTGTGTCCCAAGGTCACCACAAACACGAGATCGCGGCAGCGCACACCTAGCAATACCTGAACTCGTAAAACCTGAGCGCAGGACCACAAAATGAATGAGCCCACCAGCAAGTCATTCCTCATATTATTTACACCATAAATCACCGAACAACGCATCCACCCTCAAGTAATAATAAAAAAAAACATATCCCACAGTTCAACAACTACGATCCTTGGAGTAACTTATGGCACAGGAATGATATTCAAACCTCACACGAATAACGTGAGCGCTAAAGCCAAATCCAGACTTATCGTGACCGGGCACTTACCACAAGCCCCCACGGACACTTCAAAGAATCAATTGCAACTGTATTAAAACAATTCATCAGACCCATCATTACTTACGCAAGCACTGTCTGGTCCCTTGACCTTGCTTCTGCACACATTAACTCCCTAAAGAGAATCCAGAACACGGTCTTGCAAATCGAAACGGGTTGTTCACAACCGCACCAATTTCAAATCTGCATTAGAAAACAAAGATCCTCCCACAAAAACAGCATCATGATATGATGGGAGACCAACCCACCGAAATTTACATAACACACCGAAAGCATCCTTTGGTTCCCTTTACGCCACCCTTCCCCTTCCTGCATACAATACATCTATGCACCAACAGATACACACACTTTACAGCTCCTTCACTGGCTGATCATAGAGCCAACTCGGACCTAAACGTCACCCACCAGAAGTGGACGTGGAGGAGTTGGAATTGCCACATGCTGACATAGTTCACCTACCGAACTGAAGTGCTGGCACCAAACGGCTCTCCACTCAAATCAACATAAACTGGAAACGCCCCTTTCGATGGTGTGCCTGTACGGTCGAGCACATCATGACATTGTTGTTGTTGTTGTTACTCAACCTCAGCTCCCCAACCGACGCACAGCCCGAAATCCGGGGACCCACCGAAATGTGAATGCTGGCAGTGTTTCAGCAGGTGCAGGCCCTTAAATTAGTCCTGCACCCCTTACGAATCTGATGCTGTCACGCACCGACGTAATATTATGCTTGAGCCTGCCGGGTGCGACAGTTAGTAATGACATCATGACGTGTTCTACGGTATCGGGCAAACCCCGGCATCGCAAACTGAGATCGGAAGAGAAATTCCCGTGTCTAAGCTGGTATGCCTGGAGAGCCGTGTGGTACCCGCACATCAACTGTGATAGGTAGACCCTGTCACCCCTGGGAAACTCCAACTCCACCACGTCCACCTCAAGCGAGGGACTCTGCAAGACCGGGTCAACTCTGTGTTCATCCGATGCAAGAGCTGTGAAGTGTGTGTGTGTGTGTATTTGTTTATGCAAAGATGTGTTATCTGTAGAACGGGCAATGGTCACGTAAAGAGAGCCGAAGCGTGATGCCGGCGTGTTATATGTAGGGTCAGATGGTTGGCAGTGGGTTCAATAGGCTTTGGCAGGCATCTGCCTAGTCTAAAATCATGTTAAAAAACCGAGTCTCTCGTATATCAAAATGATGTTTGATAGGGAGGACCTTGGTTTCCTCATTCAAGTTCGGAATGGGAAGGGTCTGTGTACAGCCCGTTACGATGCGCAAGGCCGTGTTCCTTATTCCTTGTAGGGAATAAATGTGTGTGGGTGCAAGGTCAAAGGACCAGGCATTGCTTGAGTAGGAGATAAGGTGTCTGTTGAATTTTATTATTGTTTGTATTGTGTTGCAATTGATTTCTTGGAGTGGCAGAAGGTGGTTGGTTAGTGCGCGGAACACGTTCAGTCTGGGTCTCGCTTTATTGCCGGTGTTGTTTGTGTGAGGTTCGAGTGTCATCCCGACATCGTAAATTGATCCATGAATAGTTTTAGGGAGACTGTGGGGTGTTGGAGTGTTAGTTACTGTGACATGAGGGTGGATGCGGTGTTCACTGTCATCTGATGTTATTAAAGTGAGAGGTGAATTGCTTGCGGACACCTTCATCCTGCTGCCCAGCAGACAGACTTCAAGAGAGTTCAGGTACTGCTGGAGGTGTGCGGCTGCGGTCACCTGTTTGTGAGGTCGTCCACGTATTAGCTGATGTAGATGATGGGTTCTGCTGTAATGGGAAGATTGTGCATGTAGGCATTGAAAAATATGGGGAAAAGGACAGAGCCCTGTGGGACACCATTTGGGAAGTGGCGATTTTGAGATGGCTTGTTAGTGTAGACAGTGTGTTCATGTCTGCTAGAGAGGAAATGAGCAAGCCTATTTGTAGTTAGGATAGATATGCGTGTTAAACATTCTGTTTATCGGAACATGTCATGGAACTATGTCGAAGGCCTTACTAATAACAATGTCGCATACAAGGGTGCGTTAGGCTTTTTGCGTTCAGGCCTTCATGAATGTTCTTGAGGTTGGTGAGGAATGTGGTCGTGGAGTGTGGAGTCCTGAAATCATGATGAGTAGGGAAAGGAAGATATGGGCATTAATTTGGTTTAGAAGGAGTCTCTCCAAGATTTTCATGAAGTTCAGGAGACGAAAATTGGGTCTGTATGAAGCTGGGTCTGAGAGAGTTTTATTGGGTTCCAGGGTGAATATGATTTTTGCTTGTTTCCAAATGTTGGGTATTGTATTGAGTAGAATGGGTAAGTTTAAAATGTCTGTGAGAGTCGCGATGGCGTTTGGACTGAGATGTTTAAGGTGAATGTATGATTTGCTGTCCGCGCCCGTTGCTGAAGAGTTTCTGGGCTGGCAGATGACGGTTATGGTGATGGTTGATGTAATAGGAGGATCAATGTTTTGGTCGATCTGGAGTTTGTATAACTGTTTGAGTATCCTACTGTTGTCTGGACGGGGTGGTAGGTGGCCAGTGTTTGCATAGTGTTTGTTGAGAATGTCCGCTTGTTGTTGATCTGATGGTATAGTGTGGATGTTGGGTGGTTTAATTGCATCACGTGTGTCTCTGTAGTTAGTGTTTCTGTTGTTGAAACTCCTGACAAGTTTCTATAACTTTCATGATAAGGTTCGGGAGTTGGTGTTTTCAAGTACGTCCCTCGAAAGGATCGTCTGTTGCTCACAGATATCTGCATACATTTCAGCGTTAAGGGTCTGAATATGTGAGATTCGGTCATTGGTGGATGATATGTTACGGAGTTGATTTCGCTGCTGAATTTTGCGCTCGATGTTGGCTGATAAAGCTGGATTGAAGCCACTGACGAACCCGACGGGTATTTTTGTCTGTCTGTGTGGTTATGTATGTGGTGAAGTGTTTCGTGACTGTGTCAATGGATGTGAATTGGGTGATTTCAAAGTTCTCTAGGGCGGTTCCTATTGATGTTTTGTGTTTGTCCTAGTGTGTTTTTTTGTAGGTACGAAAAGAATGAGGGACCTTATTGTGGATTGGACATCGAAGTTGGCAATTGATAACAATTAAGAGGTTGTCAGACGACATGTCATGATGGACCACCAGTTGGCAATTTAGGTCGAGATTGGGAAAGCAAACTGGGACGTCTGGGGAGGTCTGTTGAGTGCTGGGGCTGAAAGGTTTACTAGTGGGTGTGTCTGTGTTGTTTATCGTGATTAGTGTATCTGGATGATCAATGTGAACAATATCCTCCGGACAGGGCTCTACGAGGTGAGCCAGGAGAGGTCGTGCGCATTGAAGTCACCTATAGGGCGAAGGTGTTGGTGGTTGTGATGAGGCAGTCTAGATGGGTGTTCAATGAGGTGGACATAAGCTGGATGGAGGAATTTATATGTTAAATTATTTGTAATATTACCTGACGTCGCGGTTTGGCAGGCTACATCCTAATCTTACGTCGGTGCTTAATCTGTGGGAAAGTCCTGGAGACAGCATCAATTTTGCCAGGACTGTAGGTCAAATATAGAGGCCTGCGTCAGGTCGTGGCATTCCCATGTCGGTAGGTAGGCCGGCCGTGGCTTCTCGACCTATGACCTACACTATGAGCTACGTCAGTCTCCAGCCAATAAAGAGATAAGTGAAGTGAGGTCCACATTTCAACAGATAATATAACATATTTTGAAAGTAACGGAAACATGGCAATGCATAAAGGGAAAAGGCTTGTCGCACAGCTTTACGACACGAAGGTCGGAGAAGGACAAGTCTCTCTTTACACGTAGAGGTCTCAAAAAATGTTCCATTTCAAATCGAAAAATCTTTAAAGGAAACGAAGACAGACACTCCGCGGCGTTGTAACCGACAATACTGAGGATAAACAGCACAATCAATGAGCCGTTGGCATGACACCGCAGTAGAACCCATGATGTCATTCAAATTATTTTGCTAACATCAAACTCTTAACACAGAATGGTAAATTTCCGGCAATGAAATTTATAGTTAGGCAATGAGGAGCCGCTTACACATCCAAATGAAACATCAGTCTAATCACTACACTAGATCTGAAAAACATGCAAATACTTACTACAAATATAATGCACCAGCGGATCTTCCAATCTTTTCTGGTCGCCTACCTCCAGTAAGTGGAGGTGTAGAAAGGCCCGAAACAATGAGGGCGCTCTTCCATCACCCAGCAATTCATATATTTCATAATCTTGCTTAGATCGCGGGGATCACGATTCGTCCCTCATTGTTGATATTCCTTCTTTATTACGGTGCGAATTATCTTTTTAATTTATTGCCGTCTAGATAACTGAAGCGATACTTTTTCATCCACTAGAAATGTCAGAGTAGTGTAGAAGACGTGCTGTTTCCACAGAGTGATGCCGACTAAAATCATTTTAATGATTTCTCCCCTCAACTAAATCATAATGAATAAGGTCAGTGTTCTGACAGAGATACATTTGATGAACTATGCCATGCAAAGAACGAATATTTATTAACAATTTGAGTAGTAGATCTCTAAATGCTAGTTTTGACATTGTTCATACTCTTTTTTGGGCACGGGAGCACAAATTTGACATTTCGTTTACTGAAAGCTGGCTGACGTATATCTTTATATCTTTGAAAACTACTAATCCATTCGTTCCTTGAAAATAAACCATACGCGTGGTGGAGGAGTTTCTGTTTATGTTTGTGACTGCTTTAAATAACAAAAACTCTCGCATATTTCTGTGTCCCAACCTTTCATTGAATCTTTATTTCACAAACTATGTGATGAATCCAAACAAATAACAATAGGTACCATCTTCTAGTCACCCTCGCCTAATTGTTCCTACTGATTTTACAGACTAGCTTTATGATTTTGTCATGCAGATTCCCAACATCAACAGGAACGACATTAATTTGCGTGCTGGTTTTAACTTTAGTTCTCTCAATTTTGACAACGATGCGGAAACTTCACATTTTAGAACTGTTTCAATATAATAACTCATATTCGTCTGATTACTAAATCTACTCGAATATCTAATAATCCACATACTGCTGCATCAGTTGACAACATGTTCCCTAGGTCCCCCTTTGATTCCTCTCGGGAATAATACTGTCAGACAATTCTGATCACTTGCCTGTTTTTTAATTCATACAAAATATTTCGCTAGTAAATTCATTGTTGATAACTTTATGAATAACAAGCAAAATCTCTCAATATTAACGACGAATCGCTGAGAGCACTGCAATTAAAGTTAGGAAAATATAATTCGTAATGTAGTATGGATCATGGTACTTCTGACGATGCCGTTAACGATCTCTCTGATATACATTACTCAAATTAAAATAATTGTTCTCCTAAATAAACGAAAACTTTGCCTAGAAGATCTCAGCAGAAACCTTGGATAACGGCAGCTATTTTTTTCAAATGTTAGGAGAAAAGAAGCATATTATACATCAATCATTCATGTTTTGTTTTACATAAATTGTGTCACAAGCCAAAAAAGATTATTTGTAAACAAAATTTAACAACTTTGAAGTTAACACTAGAGCAACCTGAAATTGAACAAATAAAATTCTCGACCTCAGGCTAAGAAAAAAAGACCGACATTAGCAAAAAATTGTGCAAAATGACACTAGATTCGAAAATAATGTTAAAATTGCTTACGTATTTAACGAGTTTTCGTAAATATTGGTAATTCAATTGCCTAATCTTGTAACTACCCCTTCATGATCAATCATTACATTACATGTAAGGTGATTAACCTAATTCGTTCTTCTTAACGCTTTAAAGGTGCACTAGATTTCGCGCAATTGAAATTCTCTTAACAATTTATATCGGTGGAATAGGGTCTTTTAATAACATGGCAGTCATTTAGAGCGTCAAAATAGTATAATGTAATTTTTGGAGCTTATTATTAATTACTATCAGAAAAAATTCGCACAAATGATCAGCGTTTGGAAACGAAGAACATTTCGCCATTCTGCTTGTGTCAACACGTTCTAGTATTATACATAAATACAAAATGTTCAACGTGGACAAATCCACCTCTAGTATACGAGGGGGCGGGTCCGTGCTGTACATAAAGGAGATACTGCATCCATTTCTTAGACCAACGCTCGCCACAGTTTATTGCAAAATACTCAACGCATAAATCAAAGTGGACCATGCAACATTGAAGCTGATGTTGGTGTACTGCAATGGTCACACCCTTGCGGAACAAGATGCCCAGCTCTATGAGAAGCTGGAACAAATAATCTCAAATAATCACGAGACTATCATCTTCGGCGACATCAATCTCCCTTATATTGACCAGGCGAGCTTAACTTCACAGGCCCCAGGCAATAAACTAACAAAGTTTGTCGCCTATAATGACATGACCCAGTATGTTCACGAACCAACCCGGGGGAACAACATACTGGACTTGGTCATTTCAACTGAGGAGCGCTTGGTCGGCAACATCCTAGTTGGCAACAAACTGGGAGGTGCTGACCACAACGCGGTCGAATTCACCGTCAAAGTGCCCCGTCCAGCCCCCCAGGGAGCTATACACCGCCCCAATTTTGTGCGAGCAGACTTCCAGGGGATGGGAGAACAACTAAGTGCGCTTAATTAAATCGATCAACATGGAGAAGGTACGGTGGACGCTTGCTGCCGCATCCTCAATGAGAGAGCTCGCGAAGCCAGCGACCGATGAATACCCTTGAGGACAATTATTAATCCCGCTTAAAGGATCAGGCCCCCATGGTGGAACGTTGAAGTTGCACGAGCCTTAAATCTTCGCAATCAACTGAATGCGCAATGAATGAGGGACAACACCGCAGAGGTGGCAAAACTGCACCGCCTAGCGTGTAGGATAGGCTTGTCCGATCCTCTAAGCGCACGAAAGAGATAAATATTGCGAATAACGCCAAGGAGAACCCTAAGGACTTCTATCGCTACGTCAATGAGCGTAGAATTGCTAAGGACTCAGTTGACCCATAAATGGATGAAGATGGTGTCATCAGAACGTCACCTGAAAACATGGCCAGTGTCCTGAATAGCTTCTTTTGCTCAGTGTTCACAGTTGAGGGCCCCGGCTACGAACGAGGTACTGTTTACGCTGGGGAAGTCAGCCTCAACGACATTGTGTTCACGAGAGAGGAAGCTGTCAAGCAACTTGAGGGACTGGACATTTACAAATCGATTGGTCTCGATAGACACCACCCAAGAGTTCTCAAGGAAACTCGAGAACAATTGACGGATTACGTAACCAACACCTTCAACTTATCGATGACGAGTGGCGAGGTCCCCGAAAACTAAAGAGCTGCTAACGTTACGGCGATTTTCAAAAAATGTGATTGACAATCACCCAGCAACTATCGACCGATCAGTTTGATGTCGATCGTGTGTAAACCATCAAGCGATGAATAAGAAATCATCTCGTCGATCATTTGGAAGACAACAGACTCGTTCATGACACTCAACACAGCTTCCACCGAGAAAGAGCTGTCTGACGAATCTGCTGGACTTTTTCAACGAGGTGATCAACGTGTACGACCACCGCAAGGCAGTGGATGTCATCCACCTAGACTTCCAAAAACCCTTCGACAAGGTGCCGCACAGGAGTTGTTACACAAAGTCTCTGAGCTCGGCATCGGCGACAACGTATGCGCCTGTCTAACAGGATGCAAGCAAAGAGTAAGCATCGGCCAGGCTTTATCCAAGTGAGACCCTGTTACCTTTGGGGTGCTCCAGGTCAGCGTCCTGGGCCCAATCCTCTTCCTCATCTATGTAAACTACATGGATGCGGGACTTCTGCCCAAGGTATCGAAATTTGCCGACGACACGAAACTCGGCCATGCAGCATGGAGGGAGAGAGACAGAGTTGAAATCCAACAAGATCTCGATAAACTCGTCCAATGGTCAAAAGCGTGGCAGATGCCCTTCAATGTTGCAAAATGTACAGTTATGCACATGGGGCACCGCAATGCCAACTTCAACCACACGATAACAGGTAGCGATCCTGCAACTGTTGACAAGCAGAGAGACTTTGCCGCCCTAATTTCAAAAACCTTGAAATGGGATGCTCAGGTAGAAGAAAGTTACAAGATAGCTAATCGTAACCTTGGTTACATCTCCCGTAACTTCATCTGCAAAACGAAAGACATGCAGTCCGATTCTGGTCCACAAACGTGGGGGGACATAGCCTAACTGGAACAAATCCAGCATCGTGCTACTAAGGTCATCCCTCAGCTGCGCAACCACATCCACGAGGATTGGCTTAAAGAACTTGACATCATCACCCTCGAGCCACAAAGGCCGGGGAGCCAGTTCATTGTAACCTTCAAATACCCGAAGGGATTCAACAACGTGAGCCCTGTCGACAGGGACCACAACATTCGTTCCCGAAACAACGGGGCGAAACTTGTGGAAAAAAGTTTCGGTACACCTTTAGCGCAACACTTTTTTTCCGATCGCAATCTCGCGGGCTTGGAACAACTTACCAGCCGTGGTAGTTGGCTCTGAATCCGTGAATGCGTTCATAAACGCGCTCGACAAGCATTGGGCTACGTAATTGGTTTAACCCAAGAACTGCACGACTTTCCCGGGAGCTGGTGAGATTATAAATATAGGGGGGATATAGGGAAGGAGCATGACACGTCTCTCTTCACAATTCAAGCAAGATATTACAAACAATAAATCCATTATTAGTACCAATAATAGCATTGCCGATGGTTTTGTTCATTGTTACTGATAATTTTAGTTTCAGTAACAATGTTATGATTGCCATTGCTAACAAATTCCAGCGACTGGAAAACTACATATGGAAAGAAACGCTTTCTAATTAACATTGCAAGTAAAGACAGACTGATAATACTGCGTTGCAAGTACAGACAGACTGAAAATATCTCGGAACGATCATTCCTACCGGAATTCATAGGGTGAGAGGTGTTACGGCGACTCGGATCCACCCCTAAACCCACGCCAGGGCTACCGGTACTGGGTGTGAGACCGTAATGGTACTCGTAATCACCCATCCCGCTAGCCTGGAAGCCCTGCTCTCCCAAGTAGTGATATGCAGATGAGGGATTATGGTATCATAGGAATCGACACCGCCAAAGAGGAGAGCTTGTTCAACTAGATGAGGCGGTAAGGACTTGGAGGAATACCATGTATTTTTACTCTTTATTTCTATAAATTTTATGTGGTTCGGCAACAGCAGCCACCACTACACCCCACGATACATGAAAATCGAACCCGCATCTAGAGGGGAGCTCTGTTCAATTCTGCGATAAGGCGTAGATTCAACAGATATCATCCAATGATGAGGCAATGAGTATTTTTCTATGGAGAGACCTTGCCGACACGATGGTATTTTTTTCCCCTTTTCTACCCTCCCAGCGGGAGAGAAAAGAGAGGAGAAAATGGGGAAAGACAGATAACAATTACGAACCAGTGCGGGTGAAGTCAGCTGGCGACTCAGCGACGCTTGCTCACCCCCACCCCTCATGATATATGAAAATCAAGCCCGCGCCATGAGGAGAGCTTTTGCTGAACTCCACGGTACGGCGTGGATTCGACTATATCATCCATTGGTGAGACAGTGAGTAACTTTTTATTGAAAGACCCAGTCGATACGATGGTACATTCTCATTCTTCTCTTCTTCACTCCGTGTCAGGAGGGAAAAAGATAAAAGAAAGTTGATTGATATTAATTGATACTAGACAACATATAACAGCAGCTCCGGTTACTCAGGGAAACAGTCCCTTGCAGATGCCCCTCTGGCATCTCACTTTGAAATATCTTGGAAATGCCCCTCTGGCATCTCACATTAAATTATTTTGGAGATGTTCATCTAGCATCTCACCTTGAAATTTCTAGGAGATGCCCTCTGGCATCTCACCTTGAAATATCATGAAGATGCCCCTCTGGCGTTTCACATTGAAATACCTAGGAGATACCCCTCTGCCATCCAACCTTGAAATTTCTTGGAGATGCCCCTCCGGCATCTCACCTTGACATATATTCCTTGTACAATGTGGATGACTAACCGTTTTCTCTCCTGTAGCACAGATTCGGGCGAGACCTATTGCAGCAGGGAGCAGAAGACATAACTGCTAACCTCTTTCCCACAGATGTCATATCCTGGAGATGCCTCCCAGGCATCTCACCTTGAAATTTCTTGGAAATGCCCCTCCGGCATCCACATTGGAATCTATTCCCTTGTTCAATGTGGATAACTAACCGTCTTCTCTTCTGTAGCACAAATTCAGGTGGGACCTGATGCGACAGAGCAACGTATAAATATTAACCTCCTTTCAACAGAATGATGTTTGACAAAACGTCGAAATTTAAATATAGATTTTTTGCTCTTCTTCGGGTACGGATACTTGTAAAATTTAAAAAACATATGTTTTTCTCTTGACTATTGTCTTAATTGAAAATGTAGATCCTGACTGCTTGCCTTTTTTAACTAAATTCTGCGATAACTATTCGTCAAATTTAAAAATATATGTCTTTGACAATATCCCCCACTCTTCTTTCACTTAATTCAAGGAAACACTAGACATGAGCACTCGTGTTCGTTTGTTTTCCTTGTTCTAATCCAATCTAATCTGTTCAGCGCCAACTCTCCGAGGTGGTCAACTTCCATAAAACAGGTGATTGTTGTTATACAATAGTTTGGCTTCCAAACAACATATAAATTTTGCTCATTCACGCGATCTTTAAATTAATTGGATCAGTGGTCGCATTCAGCTGTTGGAACGCGTATGCGTGGCAAATTGCCTGAATTCTTCGTGGTCTGTATGATATTTGTATGACATTTGTCAATCATTTTTTCCTACAAAGCGCTTTCTGAAAACGTATCAACAGATTGTTCAACACTAACACTAACCTAGTTGAACGAAGTGGTGAAAGTTTCAAAGTCTAATGTATCTTTAACACCACAAGATGTAGGGAATTCTATTAAATCTATTAACGACAGTGAATGTATGTATGGAACTGTTTCCCCTAATTAGGAGGGTGGCTAAGTTTGACAGACACAAAGGAAGGAGACCTGGTCTCAAACTCTAGACGCGCAGCACCAGAGGCTGGCACTGCAGTCGGTCACGCTATCCTCTTGGCTAATTTATAGCCACTGAAAACGACATGAGGAGTGATATTCACTCGATACCTATTAAAGTTGTTGAATTTATAAGGGATTCTGCATCCCCTGCTCTTACATCAATAATATTTGAATCCGGTATATTTCCTCAATCTCTCTTAAATTGCGAAAGTCTGCCCCATTCCCACAATCTGTGAATTGAAGAATATAGGTAATTATTGACAAACTTTAATATTGGTAATGTGTAGTAGGATAGTCGAAAAAATAGCCTGCAGACGTTTGTATAATCATTTAGAGAAACGTGACATTCTTCATCGTGGTCAATATGGATTTTGGAGTAAACAATTGGCGGTGCAAGCAATATTACATCAAATCATTTTTTTTTTCATAATTTAAATTCAGATTAAATTCTACTATACATATTCTAAGACTTCGAAAGGCATTCCAAAGCGTTGAGTATTCCATTTCACATTACAAAGTACGCTTCTATGGAATACGTGGATTGGACGTTGAATTGGTTTCGATCGTATCTTTTCAATCGACATAGAATACACTCTATGAAACTACTGTAAATCCAATCTTTTAACAACAATCATGGCGTCCCTCACAGTGAACGTTTAGGATATTGTATCAAACCATTACTAATTATCCTGAAAACTCTTCAAAAGTAATAAAGAACATGTGATCGTTCCGGTGATATTAAAACCCGAATTTGGAAATCGTGAGAAAAATGATTAATGAAATAATATCTGTAAAAAGTAGGCTCGACACAAATAAATTTAGCATGAAGCTGAATACAATAAAAAAAATAACATACTCATCCAAACGTAGCAATGACGTTCCTTTCTTAAAAATGGGAAACGTTATTGCTAGTGAAGTGAATTATTTTACGTTTCTCGTCATACATTTTGGCCGTTATCTTACATTCAAAAATTATGTTGATAATACTTCAACTAAAAGAAGCAAATAAATTGGTATCCTACATAAATTAAACTGTTCTCCAGACAAAAGTCCTCATGAATATTTATTCTTCACAAATTCAACCCTTTATCCACTATGGAGTTTAAACTCGATTTGCCAGACAAAACGGTAACATAAAATGGTAGTCCCACAAGAGAAAGCATGCAGATCTATAAATATCGTTTCTTATACAGGACACCCTAGTATTTATAGCAAATCGATAAAGGTTCTAAAATTGAGAAACTTAATAGGTTTCAAATACTAGGACATGAGAGTATGAGCTTGATGAAAAGTTCGAGAGAGCGTCGATCCCTGCATGTTATGGCACTTGTTATGTTTCACTAAGAATACCTTTGGAAATATGTATTGAATTATCCATCATGATCAAGGTCTGTCCTCGAACATTACAGCACCGGTCTGACGTACATTCGCACTCAACAAGAAATCGAGTCACACAATATAACAAGGGTTAATAAAGCTAAATCCCACATTTCCATTTATAAAAGCATGTCGCATTGTGGAACCCCATTCCAGAAATAACAAACTCTTCAACTTCATTATTCATATTTAGATCCAAACTCATGCTACATTTTGTCGCACAGTATTGATACAGGTGGCAAAATTATTCCATATTATATTCAGCATGAATTAGATTGGCTATATTTTAGTTTTTCTTTATTAGAATGGTGGTTTCTGATGCGCATTTCAGATATACTTCTTTAAATTAGGTCAATGTTTGGATAGTCATAGGTTTAGTTAGGTAGCCCTTAAAGTATTTTTCTTCTCCGGGGCTACATTCAGTTCCTGAGTATGAACTTTGCTCACAATCTTACTAAACCTGTGATCAGGTTTATATTCTGGTCTGTTGATGTTCATTTGTAGTATAAGATTTGTAAGCAAATTTTTTTTGTATTTGTATTTGCTTCCATGTTCCCCCCGAGTCCCAACGCGAAGTTGATGCAGACGGTCACTAAGCAGATGTGGTAATAAAGTGTTTCAACGTGCTTCAAAAAGTTTCATAGGGTTTCATTAACCCATCGATGTGCGTAAAACGGAGTATAATATTGGTTAACAAATTATTATTCACATACAGTCGAATATTTCAGTCGTCTCGCCTACTATGACTCACGTTGAGGCTCTGGTGGAAATGAGGCCCAAATCAAATCAAATTTAGTCGTCAAGATAAATCAGTCAAAAAACATACTCACATTAGTAAAATGCGTTGTCAAAACAAAATGAAGATTATTGCAACTGAATTATTTACCTACACGAAAGCGATGGGCCCTCTCCAAGGGAATAAATAATAATAAAAAAAAAATTATTCATACATAATAAATTTATACATAACAAATCTAAAATATGTATACTGGCAAGCTAAGAACTTGTAACTTAGTTACTAGAGCTGTGTGCGAGCGTTAGGGGGCATCTTATTTTCCTAGGTGAACATGAACATGACTCTCAACGTAACATGTCACGACGAGGAAGCTATATGGGTAAGTTGCAGTGTACACACCAACTATGCACTGTCTCCTGTTGACATGAGGTGTTGCGATCTGACATTGGGACCTTTTATAAAACAATCAGTTAGAGTGAGAATTGCAAATTCAGCTGAAGAGCCAAATTCATTGGGTAGCAAAGAATGCGACAGTATGAGTGGGTCTATGTGAGACAGAGTCACTGACAAAAAAAATCGAAACAGAATTATTATGAAATGAAATATAATAAAGAGGTTCTTAGTACACAAGTGGTGTGCTATTTTTGTGGTACAATAAGCTCTCTGTAACGTGTCTTGACGAAAAGGCTATCAAGGTAGGTTTGAAGTACACAATAATAATGCCTTGTATCCTGATGAAATAAGGCATTGATGTTTGACATTGGAATCTTTTATAAAGTAATTACCATGAATTCTTCATTCGGATCCAAAGCCTATCTAATTGAATATCAATGAATACGACGGTAAAACCACTGGCATAACAAACCAACTAGAAAAAAACGCATTCATACACAGACCGGTGCGGTACCTATGTGGCATGGTAACAGAGTACATACTTATGCCCAAGAAAACATATATACATCTTGATTACGTACAAAATTATGCATACAAATGCACAATACGCTCTGAATGTCTATTGAACAATCAAGTAAATTAACATGCACAATCAATATGGAGTGTATGCAATGATAAGCGGAGGCCATCAGGTCGCGGAGAACGCAAATGCGAAGGGATAAGACAAGGCTTTATAAGCGGTGGGGAGGGGCTGGCCGGAGTCAGACGGGCGGGACCGGAACCGGTTTTGGCGCGTGAGTCAGCGAACGGGCGGGAGGCAGAAGGGGGGCGGTGCAATGGGCAAATGGTCGAGGCTGGATGCTGGGCCTGCGAACTAGATTGTGAGTTTTTATGTTTTGAACAG
>SDVV010002288.1:0-23364 GCA_016164225.1 Gammarus roeselii | reverse complement strand
CAATACATGCTTACACCTCAGTTGTGTTGTGCAATACATGCTTACACCTCAGTTGTGTTGTGCAATATATGCTTACACCTCAGTTGTGTTGTGCAATACATGCTTACACCTCAGTTGTGTTGTGCAATACACGCTTACACCTCAGTTGTGTTGTGCAATATATGCTTACACCTCAGTTGTGTTGTGCTATACACGCTTACACCTCAGGTGTGTTGTGCAATACATGTTTACACCTCAGTTGTGTTGTGCAATACATGCTTACACCTCAGTTGTGTTGTGCAATACATGCTTACACCTCAGTTGTGTTGTGCTATACACGCTTACACCTCAGTTGTGTTGTGCAATACATGTTTACACCTCAGTTGTGTTGTGCAATACATGCTTACACCTCAGTTGTGTTGTGCAATACATGCTTACACCTCAGTTGTGTTGTGCAATATATGCTTACACCTCAGTTGTGTTGTGCAATATATGCTTACACCTCAGTTGTGTTGTGCAATATATGTTTACACCTCAGATGTGTTCACAAGTGTTTACAAGTGTTGGAAGATAACAACAGGCTTATTGGCCCAAACTAGGTTGCCTTTTGAAAGCCAGAGGGTTAGTTCTGGAGTAGAACGTCTAAGAGGCCTATTGGCCAAAACTAGGTTGCCTTTTGATAGCAAGAGGGTTAGTTCTGAAGTAGAACGTCTAAGAGAGCTTCGTGTGCCATTTCTGTTTTTTTATAACAACAGGAAAGGGAATGGTTTAGCTATTTATCGGCAATTTACGTAGAACGTTGCGATTGTATTGCTTCTTACAGCCTCCGCTGGAAGTTTGTTCCATTCTTCGACAACTCTATACGTGAAGAAATTTCGCGTGATGTCGAGTGAGAAACGTTTCCAACAATTTTGTATCCATTGTTTCTGGTCACTCCGTTTGTATCTAGAGTGAAATGGCTCACTCGGTCGACGTTTTCCTAACCCTTCATAATCTTCCACACTTTAATCATGTCGCCTTTGACTCGACATTTCTCTAGCGAATAAAGATTGAGTTCACGAAGCCTGTCTTCGTACAATTTATTCCGCAGCGAGGGAATGAGTTTGGTAGCTCTACGTTGAACCTGTTGTGCGATAGATGCTTACACCTCAGTTGTGCTGTGCAATACATGCTTACACCCAAGTTGTGTTGTGCTATACACGCTTACACCACAGTTGTGTTGTGCAATACGTGCTTATTCTTCAGTTGTGTTGGGAACTCGAATGAGTCGCCTACTCCCCTACAGGTGGAAAGGGGATCACCTCATGTAATTGCATCCATTGGACGTTTCTCTTATGAACATGCACCTGAATAAGTGCGTTCAGGAAGACCCCCTACAGGTGGAAAGGGGATCACCTCATGTAATTGCATCCATTGGACGTTTCTCTTATGAACATGCACCTGAATAAGTGCGTTCAGGAAGACCCCCTACAGGTGGAAAGGGGATCACTTCATGTAATTGCATCCATTGGACGTTTCTCTTATGAACATGCACCTGAATAAGTGCGTTCAGGAAGACCCCCTACAGGTGGAAAGGGGATCACTTCATGTAATTGCATCCATTGGACGTTTCTCTTATGAACATGCACCTGAATAAGTGCGTTCAGGAAGACCCCCTACAGGTGGAAAGGGGATCACTTCATGTAATTGCATCCATTGGACGTTTCTCTTATGAACATGCACCTGAATAAGTGCGTTCAGGAAGACCCCCTACAGGTGGAAAGGGGATCACTTCATGTAATTGCATCCATTGGACGTTTCTCTTATGAACATGCACCTGAATAAGTGCGTTCAGGAAGACCCCCTACAGGTGGAAAGGGGATCACTTCATGTAATTGCATCCATTGGACGTTTCTCTTATGAACATGCACCTGAATAAGTGCGTTCAGGAAGACGTCAATAACACCGAACCAAGTGCAGCTGGAAGTATAGAACCAGCTCCCTAATCACGATAACTCAAAAAATAACATGAGATAGATTATGTACCATCTGCCGTGGGATTTTGAAAATAATGTGGTGCATCAAGAACGCGTGTACCTGGTGGTTCGTAACCCCGTGAAACCACCAGCAACCCGTTCTGGCGGTCTCAGGTACGAACTCTGGTCATGGGAATAAATACTTCCAAGCCATCCATTCGGGAACGCATTTCTGTAAGCTTTAGTTTCCTCTAAAAATCATTTTTTTGAATTTCCCCAACATCACCGGAATGACAATAACCAAAGTGCAAGATTTCCATGCAAAGTTTCATGTCATGATGCTTCGCCATCTTCGTCATCTGATTCTGTTAGTTTTTGTCTCTGTTTCACTCCATTTCCTCTCCATAAGCCAATAAATATCAGTCTCATTGTTGAGACGCTGGCATATTCCCCCACGTCAATCTCTCTTAGGTGTCTCAAATTACCTTTCTCTTAGTTACAGGTCCCAGATAACGTTACAAAAACTGATCTGTCTTGGCTTCGTTTATCAAAGTTGCTACAGGGGATATCTCGATGTCTTCTTTGGATCAGTCTCGGCCACTTGCTTGCCATGGAAATAATTTAGTGGGAGAAGTGTGTAAATAACATCTAGGGAGACTCATTCGACGACGCTTATTCCTCCGTCTCAGCTTCCTCCTTCTCAACACACCAAACTTACCCTATTTGTTTGCCATGGCCCTCAAAGTCGAGGCCTCTAACTCCAGTCTGTAACTGTGGGAAATGTGGCGCCCAGCCCTTTATGAATGTCGTCAGTCTGCCAGAAAGTGTAATCCTAATGTCAGCCATTCGTGTTGCTGAAAGAAATTATATTGAATTAGTCTCTTAGATTGCCATTTTACTTGATGAATATTCTCCATGGACTCCTAATAAAACTCTGCCGCTCTTACGTGGTAACAAAGATGCCCCAAACCAACTGATAAGTTAGTGTAATCTCCCTAGTCTCAATCGAAATAAAAATGGATGGCTATCAATAACGGACATGAATTATTCCGAAATCTTTCAAATGAAATCAGAAAGCATAAATTACTCTAATTGAATTTTATTAGGAGAGTGAATTGAAGCCCAAAAGATGGAGAGTTAAGAGCCTGTCATATCCTAAATTAGATTGGATTTAATAACTAAGGGAATGAATATGCTGTAGTTGGGATGGATGGAGTTATTGACATGATTGGCCTCAGTGACGGACCTTGGAGAAGCTGGGCTGTCAGAATAAGAAGCTTAATTGGTGTCAACTCGCGACGTTTCTATTGATACCCAGGACGGAATGATTGTTATGCTACTTTGAGAAGTATGTGTTTTATTGTCCCACCAACAATGGAAAGACTTTGTGCATTTTATAAGACTTGCATGTGAGGCAGTAGCTTCCAACTCTATATTCATTTGTTGCTCATAGGGGAGGAATTACTATTATTTTGTTTTCCAGTTTCTTCCAGTTCCAACCGACACGTCTACATGGAACAGTCACACTCATGAGTGTGACATAAGATACATAAGAAGTGTGACGTCATGAGTGTGATGTTCTGAGTGTGACGTCCTGAGTATGACGTCATTAGCGTGAAGTCAAGAGTGGGTCGTCTTTAGTGTGACATTTGGAGTGCGACGTCATGAGTATGGCGTCATAAGTGTGAAATCATGAGTATGACGTCATGAGTGTGGCGTTCTGAGTATGACGTCATGAGTAGGACGTCATGATTGTGACGTCATGAGTATGACATCATGAGTGTGAAGTCCTGAGTATAACGTCATGGGTGTGACGTCCTGAGCATGATGTCATGAGTGTGACGTGATGAGTGTGACGTAATGAGTGTGACGTCACGAGTGTAATGTCATGAGTATGACATTTGGAGTATGACGTCATGATTATGACGTCATGAGTATGACGTCCTGAGTGTGACGTCCTGAGTATGACGTCGTGAGTGTGAAGTACGGAGTATGACGTCATGAGTGTGACGTCCTGAATATAAGTTCATGAGTGGGACTTCACGAGTTTGACGTCATGAGGATGACGTCATGAGTGTAACGTCATGCGTGTGACATTTGGAGTGTAACGTCATGAGTATGGTGTCATATGTGTGAAATCATGAGTATGACGTCATAGGTGTGACATTTGGAGTGTGACGTCATGTGTGTGACGTGATTAGTATGACATCAAAAGTGCGAAGTCGTGAGTGTGGCGTCCTGAGTGTGACGTCCTGAGTGTGACGTCCTGAGTATGACGTCATGAGTGTTACGCTATGAGTGTGACGACACGAGTGTGCGTTTTGATGGGGAGTTGGTAAATGTTTCGATGCTACATGAAATTATACATCGATTTAAATAAAATTAATTCATTTTCTGCACCAAAAGATACTTTCAAAGATGAATAAGATTTGATATTTATAATAAGGTTTGTTCGAGCAACAGCAACTTCGTTAAGTTCATTAAACAGCTCCGTCTCGTTTGCAATTAAAGAACGCTCTACAGTAGCAAACTAAATTCAGATAGGGTTTTAAGAAATTTTAGATCATATAATCAGACTTTATTGCAGACGTCCAATATGTTCATTGCCCTGAGCTGGAAATGTTTCATTCATTCAAGTCTACTTCATTTGGCTGTATGTCTATACTATGTCTATACATACATGCATGCTTATCGCAGTTAGCTCATAGCAACACTCGTACTTGAACATCACTACAAGTTAACAGTAGATAGAAAAACAGTAAATTTTATTAAGCTGCAGCTTAGCAAATGTTGTTCAATTTTTTTTATTCGTTGAATTACAACCGTATTTAATCTCCGTAGTTGTTCAGATATATCAGCATTATCGCAGCGGATATTTCTCATAAGCCAGTGGGGTCTTGTTAAATAGTTGTTCAGAGATATCAGCATTATCACAGAGGCTATTTCACTTACGCCAGTGGGGTGTCGTTAAGTAGCTTAGAGATATCAGCATTATCACAGCGGTTAATTCACATACGCCAGTAGGGTGTCGTTAAGTACAGTGTCCGTTTGTACCGGAACCTCAGGTTGGGTTGTTTCACTGGCATTTACACTGTTTTATGTACCAGAACTCTACTCGATTCCTAGTTTCGCAGCCTCAGTCTCGCATCACATTGTACGTATTCATGTTAGCACATCCATTCATTTTATTTTCCCTTTATGTTGGAGAAAGGACTGTATGTTCACACATACATAAATACAGTCAATCTCTTTACAGGAATGGAGGAACCCCCATAAACAAATAACTCATTTATTGCTATGATATTACCTTATGGACTCTTCTTTTCCTGTGGGAGGTTTCAGTTGCAAAGTCCAATGTGTTCACCACCTATTCTGTACTGCCAAACTTACATTGTTTACAGTTTACTCTCGTAACTATGCGTTGAAGAAGAAGCCATGCCCGAAGTTGTATTTTACAAATTTAACTAAGATTAAAATTTGAAATCTAATAAAACTTTAGGTTAAACACCACAAAGTAAGACTTTAATACGATGAAGAGATGTTTCTGTGGATTTGTGCTAAACAAAATGTGGCAAAGTCTACGGGTATTATTTACTAATATAATTCGGGGAATAACATAATATGAAGCCATCATCATCACTGATATAATTCATTGCGCTATTTTCGACCACTTAGCGGCTTATTGAAATGCACGGCAAATACTATTTAATAATTCCCGCAAATGCACAGGCCAGGCGTGGCTTCTTACGTAATTCATGAATTGTTTGTAAAAGTCACATACAGTCTCAACCCGGCGATAGCCTGTATATTTATTTTCAGGCAGGTTCTACACTATTCATAGTGCTTTAAATGATACAAGTCACAGGAAACATCTCGTCCTCGAGTGAAGAGGAGAAGAGGGAGAAGCGCAGTAGGCTATGGTCTTGTGTGCGCCTCCCACTGGACAGCGTAAATTAGCTTACGGTATGAAGGATGACTGGAGGGGCTTCTTGCCAAGTCATCCTCGTCTGGAATGATGGGAATGGCTTGCGAAATAGTATTGGAGTGGCTTCCTTTTAAGTTATCCTAAACTGTATTGGTGGGAATAGCGCACAGGAAGGAGGTTGAAGATGGTCTATGCAAATAGCACTCGCCTGGAATGGTGTTAATGACATACGGGACCTAGACCGGAGTGGCACCTTTGCAACTCACCGTTCGTCTGGAAAGGAGCGACCTTTTTACGGAATGGAGGCTGGAATAGCGCCTCGTCTGGAATCGTGGGAAGGACTCAGGGAATGGAAGATGGTTTGGCTGCATTGCAAGTCTGATATGTTGGGCATGGCGTACAGACTTGAAGCTGAGGCTACTCCTTTGCAAGCTACCCTTGTCTGAAATGGTAGATATCACGTATAGGAATTAAAGCTGGAGAGACTCCTTGCATGTCACTCATCGACTGGAACAGTGGAGATGGCTTACGGAATAGCAGCAGCTGACGAGGCTTATTTGCAAGTTATCCTCGTCCAAACTGGAATGACTGGCTGATTGAATGGAAACTGGTGTGGCCCTCTCTTCCAAGTTATCGTCATCAGAAATCGTGGGAAGGGTGCGGAACGGAAATTGGAGTAGCTCTTTTGCAAGTTTCACTTATCTGGAACGGAAGGAATGGTTAACGTAATGGAACCTGGAGTGTCTTCGTCTGGAATTATAGGCATGGCTCACGGAATGGAAGCTGGAGTGACTCTGTTGCAAAATATTCAAGTCTGGATTAGGAGTCAAGGCTTGCGGAACGGATGCTGAGAGACTGTCTGCACCTAATCCTCGCTTGGAATGGTAGGAATGGCACGGAATTTAAGTTACCCAAATCTGGAATGGTGGGAATAGATTACAGAATGGGCGCTGGAGGGGCTCGTCTATAATAGTAGGAGCTATTAGACGTGGAGCTGAATAGAGCAGGTCAGACGAGCAAACGAAGGGCGCAACATGGGCGGCGGTGAGGGAATATTTCGTGAGTAAATGTTTATTACATTGTCTCACAAAATGTTTAGCACACGAATCCTGAATTTGAAACTAATTACATTTTTAACATGACAAGTCATACACGCGCAGGAGAACAAGTTCAATGAGCGATTAAATGAGGCTGATAATTAAACAGATTGATACATGCACGAGATAACAGGAAATAGGAGTATATGAAACAGGAGAAAGTACATGACAAAGAAAATGATTCTGATGAATAAGAAATAGCTGTCCCATAATATTCCATTCAGGGAGTAATATAATGATGAAAAAATTCTGCACCGTCGATTTTAAGCAGCATCTCGACAGCCCCGTCCTTTGCTGCACCCCGTCCTGTTAAGAAAGCGGCATGACAGCACCTCTCTTCGCTCAGAGCAAAGGCTGCAGCCCCGCCCTTTGCTGCGCACCGTCCTGCTTAGAAAGCGGCTTGACGGCATCTCTCTTCGCTCTGAGCGAAGGCTGCAGCCCCGTCCTTTCCTGCGCACCGTCTTGCTTAGAAAGCGGCTTAACAGCACCTCTCCTCGCTCAGAGCGAAGGCTGCAGCCCCGCCTTTCGCTGCGCACCGTCCTGTTTAGAAAGCAGCTTGACGGCCCCTCGTCGTTAGAAAAAGATGTTGTCATTACTCGATAACGGTGGCTCAGTGTAAGCACAGACGGGATTTTCACCTGAGACAAATTACAACCTTCACCTTCTTCACCAACAGAATAATACCTCCACCGAAACAATACCACCACCGCCAAAATAATTCCACTGCCACCGTTAGAATTTCCTTCTGTTGACAGAATAACACCTCCACCGACAGAACACCACACTTACCGGTTGAATACAACCTCTTTCGCCACAATACAACGTCCATCGACTGAGTAGTACCGCGAAAAAACATAAGCAGCTTTCTTAATATATCCCCTTCAACAGTAGAATACTACTAACACCGACAAAATGCTACCTACCATTATCAGTTCATCGAACAGAACACCGCCACTACCGACAGATTGGCACCTCTAACTATTGAATACCACCTTCACCGACAGAATGCCTCCACCATAGACAGATTACCCGCTTTACCGACGGAAAACTACAGCCCCTGCTAGGATACAACCGCCACCTACTGAATACCACAGCTAAAGACAGAATACTTCTGCCAACGACAGAATAACACAACCACCGACAGAATACCACCACCACTGATACATTAACACAACCACCTATGGCATACTACAACCACTGATAAGATACCACCACCATCGACCTAATACCACCACCACCGATAGAATAACACAACCACCTATGGCATACCACAACCACCGACAGGATACCACCATCATTGGCCTACTACCTCCACCACCGATAGAATAACACAACCACCTATGGCATACCACAACCACTGACAGGATAACACCACCATCGACCTAATACCACCACCACCGATAGAATAACACAACCACCTATGACATACCACAACCACCGACAGGATACTACCACCATCGACCTAATACCACCACCACCGATAGAATAACACAACCACCTATGACATACCACAACCACCGACAGGATACTACCACCATCGACCTAATACCCAATGCAAAGTTATGCTCATAGGTCTTCATAACCCCAAACCCGAATATTCAATGTCTGGAAAAAAAACTTATTCCCGTCAGCGAAGAGAGAGATTTAGGTGTCATCATTAGTAACGACTTAAAAAGCAGCAAGCAATGTAACGATGCTGCCAAGAAAGGCAACAAAATGCTAGGTATGATATTCTGCACTATCTCTTACAAAAACCAGCACAGTATGCTCAAGTTATTTAATGCAATTGTTAGACCGCATCTCGAGTATGCCGTTCAATTCTGGTCTCCATTCCATAGAAAAAACGTTATTAAGCTCGAGAAGGTTCAACGTAGAGGTACCAAACTCATCCCCTCGCTGCGGAATAAATCGTACAAAGACAGGCTTTGTGAACTCAATCTTTATTTGCCTGAGAAGCGTCGAGTCAGAGGAGATATAATAGAAGTGCGGAAGATTTTGAAGGGTAAGGAAAACGTCGACCGAACAAGCCTTTTCACTGTAGATACAAACGGAGTGACTAGGAACAATGGATACAAAATCGTTGGGAAAAGTTTCTCACTCGACATCACGCGCAACTTCTTCACGTATAGAGTTGTCGAAGAATGGAACAAGTTTCCAGCGGAGGTTGTAAACAGCAATACAATCGAAACGTTTAAGTCGCGGCTCGATAATTTCTACATAAATTGCCGATAAATAGCTAAGCCATTCCATTTCCTGATGTTATAAATATAATAGAAATGGCACACGAAGCTCTTTTAGACGTTCTACTTCAAAACTAATCCTCTTGCTACCAAAAGGCAACCTAGCTTGGGCCAATATGCCTCATAGACGTTCTACTCCAGAACTAACACTCTTGCTACCAAAAGGCAACCTAGTTTGGGCCAATAGGCCTGATGTTGTCTTCCTACACTTGTAAACACTTGTAAGCCACCACCGATAGAATAACACAACCACCTATGGCATACCACAACCACTGACAGAATACCACCACCATCGACCTTATACCACCAAAACCGATAGAATAACACAACCACCTATGGCATACCACAACCACCGACAGAATACCACCTTCATCGACCTAATACCGCCACCACCGATAGAATAACGCAACCACCTATGGCATACCACAACCACTGACAGAATACCACCATCATCGACCTAATACCACCACCACCGATAGAATAACACAACCACCTATGGCATACCACAACCACTGACAGAATACCACCACCATCGACCTAATACCACCACCACCGATAGAATATCATCGGCATCGTTAGCAGATGGATATTTTTTCCTAGCTAGTCTCAGCTTCAGGTCACTCTTGGAATATGCGATGCTCATAGAATGGTTTCGCATCAACGTTGTGTCTCATTAACTACACTACCAACGTTGTGTCTCATTAACCACACTACCAACGTTGTGTCTCATTAACCATACTACCAACGTTGCATCTCATTAACCACACTACCAACGTTGTATCTCATTAACCACACTATCAACATTGTATCTCATTAACCACACTACCAACGTTGTATCTCACTAATCACACTACCACCGTTGTATCTCATTAACCACACTGTCAACTTTGCATCTCATTACCCACACTACCAACGTTGTATCTTATTAACCACACTACCAACGTTGTATCTCATTAATCACATTATCAACGTTGTATTTCATTGAACACACTACCAATGTTGTATCTCATTAACCACACGACCAACGTTGTATCTCATTAACCATATTTCAACGTTGTATTTCATCAAGCACATTATCAACGTTGTGTCTCATTAACCACACTACCAACGTTGTATCTCATTAATCACATTATCAACGTTGTGGCTCATTACCAACACTATCAGCGTTGTACCTCACTAATCACATTATCAACGTTGTGTCTCATTCACAACACTATCGACGTTGTACCTCATTGACCACATTTAAACGTTGTGTCTCATTACCAACACTATTGGCGTTGTATCTCATTATTCATCTTATCAAAGTTGTTTATCATCCACCACAACATCAACATTCCATCAAACTAACCGTAGCGTCAGTGTTGTATCTTATTAACCACAGCATCATAGTTGCATCACATTAACCCCAACTTCCACGTGGCATCATATTAGCCTCATCATCCACGCTGTATCCTAATGAGCACCTCATCAAAGTTGCATCCCATGAAGCACAGCATCAACCTTGCATCACATTAACCACAGCCGCCTGCTGTAGATGCAGAACTGTCCCTTATTGCCCTCCCTCTCACTAAGCGAACGAATACCACTTAGGACTCTAACATTGCACTAACATGGAAGATTGGGAACTATATGACTTAGGACCCTAACATTGCACTAACATGGAAGACTGGAAACTATACGACTTAGGACCCTAACATTGGACTGACACTGAAGATTGGAAACTATACGACTTAGGACCCTAACATTGCACTAACACAAAAGATTGAAAACTATCCGACTTAGGACCCTAACATTGCACTAACATGGAAGATTGGAAACTACACGACTTAGGACCCTAACATTGCACTAACACAGAAGATTGGAAACTATACAACTTAGGACCCTAACATTGCACTAACATGGAAGATTGGAAACTATGCGACTTAGAACCCTAACATTGCACTGACACAGAAGACCGGAAACGGAAGTGTATTTTTTTCATTTAGCGTATGATTGATTCTAATAGAATATTTCGGTCATTGCTATGCCCCTGTCGATAACATTGTCGTATACAATTACCAAGGCTGCACAATAACCACAACTGCCCTCTCTTTGCTACCTGCTTATCATCCTTGAACCCACTGAGGTACTGGGCATTTGATTGCATAGAGGCGGAAATGCATGATACTGGGCATCTATATTTGAAATGTATTTAATTCTGGCACAATCAACGCAACTGCCCTCTCTTTGTTACCTGTTCATCATCCTTGAACCCACTGAGGTACTGGGCATTTGATTGCATAGAGGAGTAAATGCATGACACTGGGCATCTATAGTTTAAATATATTTAATTCTGGCAGGTCGATGTGTACCTGTAATTATGACATGAATAAATAGCAACATCGTTCCTCGTGTAAAGAAAGTAAGGTAGAGTTGTTTGTACCTCGGCTGGTCGAACAAGAAGGTCGTTAATATAAAAAATAAACCAGTTCATGTGATGAGAGTGTTTACAATTGATTGAAATAGAAATTGTTTGGCCTGCCGCGAATCTTAATGAACACAAATGCATACAAACACACTTGAGGAGATGAAACATTTGGGGACTCGTTTATCACGATTTCCATCGTAACTAAATTTACAACAGCTGCCACACGTAACGTTCACATGACTTTACATTTGCAGTGTGCATCCTTCGATCTCTCACAAAGTTATGTGAAGAAGATATAAAAAAATCGCTTGTGATAAATGAAAGAAATTCTTTCGGCTTTTCGAACACTCGCCATTGTTTGTGTGTTCCTGGACTGTGGGGAATCAGTTAATTTCCCCAATAAGAGGAATCTAGCTGCTGCCTTTACTAATATGATGGATCTTGCTGCTGCCTTTACTAATATGATGGATCTTGCTGCTGCCTTCATTAATATGATGGATCTTGCTGCTGCCTTTACTTATGAGATGGATCTCGCTGCTGCCTTTACTAATATGATGGATCTTGCTGCTGCCTTTACTTATGAGATGGATCTTGCTGCTGCCTTTACTAATATGATGGATCTTGCTGCTGCCTTTACTTATGAGATGGATCTCGCTGCTGCCTTTACTAATATGATGGATCATGCTGCTGCCTTTACTTATGAGATGGATCTTGCTGCCGCCTTTACTAATATGATGGATCTTGCTGCTGCCTTTACTGATGAGATAGATCTCGCTGCTGCCTTTACTAATATGATGGATTTTGCTGCTGCCTGTACTAATATGATGGATCTTGCTGCTGCCTTTACTAATATGTTGGATCTTGCTGCTGCCTTCACCAATATGATGGATCTTGCTGCTGCCTTTACTAATATGATGGATCTTGCTGCTGCCTTTACTAATATGATGGATCTTGCTGCTGCCTGTACTAATATGATGGATCTTGCTGCTGCCTTTACTAATATGATGGATCTTGCTGCTGCCTTTACTAATAAGATGGATCTTGCTGCTGCCTTCATCAATAAGATGGATCCCTCTGTTGCCTTCATCAATAAGATGGATCCCGCTGTTGCCTTCATCAATAAGATGGATCCCGATGTTGCCTTCATCAATAAGATGGATCCCGCTGTTGCCTTCATCAATAAGATGGATCCCGATGTTGCCTTCATCAATAAGATGGATCCCGCTGTTGCCTTCATCAAAAAGATTGATCCCGCAGTTGCCTTCACTAATACAATTAATCTTACCCTAGGTTGGCTAGTGAAGAATCAGTCAGGGAACGCAATTGAGAAAGGCAACAGCTGCAGCAAGACACTTGTGATCTGTTCCGTTCTTGATAATACCATACAAATACTAAATCTCATTGATATTTACTTCAGATTATATAAGACTGAGGAAGCGGGTTTCAATCCATGGGTAACATTTCCTGTCGATATATTGTAATAACAGACTCACGACAGGCTCTGACGGCGACATAATACAGCCTTAATGTTGTATGTTTCTAAAACGTTACAAATCACTGGATAATTCGATTTGGATTTCAATTCAAAGATGATTTACATACAATACAACGAACGAGACAATCTCCGTAGCTCAAACCTTTTAATAAACTGTAAGATCAATGAACTCAAGATTTTGTTTAAAGATATTTGAATGATGCGTCTCACACTAAAATAAACTGAAACCTTTCCGAAGGGATTTTGGAACATATTGCTCTGCATGACTTAAAGACTTGAAAAAAATTAAAGTATAAATTGTCCCCGGCAATATCAACATAGGTTAGCTTAAAAATAATCTTCTGCCTTTATTCATCTTTCTGTGAAGGCCTGGTGATTGGTTATGAGCATACATACGGAGTCATGACATTCCACAACTGACTCATAATGATTGAGTCCGAATATCATCCTTCCACGCTTAATCGGTCCCTGGTCTCTCTACCGTGTATATCTTGCCCGAATCCATCGTTGGCAGACATATATTTATGGTAGTTCATTTCAGATGTGGGACGAATGAGGCCACCTCGCAGTCTGCAAATGCCTGGCATCGACGGATGCCGAGAAGCATCATCACTTAGATTAGATGCCTTTATCATCATCGTCGTTTTCGACCGTACATGTCATTTCTCCGACTGCGGATTGGGGCACTTTTCTCATCATTGTTGTTAGTGTAGTGCAGCAATATATGTTTTGATCGTCGTTGACACATTCAGTCAAAGAACACTATTGAAACTTACGCTTTCGAGGGGTGGGGGGGGGGGGCAACTTTAAATAAATTATGTACTCAATTCTGTCTAGATTTTGTCCACCGCTACTGATGAGTAAGATGGTTAAATGAATCAAGTACCTTTATGGTAACAATCATTTCCAACAAACACTTGCTACCAATTCACTCTGTTTAGTTCGCCTTGCTTACACATGAAGTCTCATAATACTTTGCATAACTTACGGTCTCTTATTAATAACTCCCGGCAGGCACACTGATGGCTCATCTTCCTGGGCAAGGCAAAATTGACACCATAAAGTAGCCAGAAAAATGTGCGCCCACGGCCTAAAGAACTGCGAACCCGGGCTTCAGATTAGACAATTCATCTGAGTTTCGACCGCAGGGCTTGTTGGAGCTTGAGACGCTGGGAAACAATCCGTTGACTGAGGAAAGGATTGGTGGCTGAAGATTGGCCTGAAAGCCGGAGATTGAAACTGAATCTTCACCCGCAAATTACCATCTACGTAATCCTCAGCATCTAATAATTGGGTTTGGTGGAATCTTCCGGGATGTTGGGCAAGGCCTCCGTTGCTGTTCAGGCCACAAAATTAGTTAAAGGAGGCTGGAGATTGCGGAAGGGAAGATGTAAATATGTTACCACCAATATCTTAGAATGAAATGAATGGTACAACTAGGTTTTGTCACCGATATCTCGTGCATATAACATTCACTTTCACTATCTATAAACGAAAATATGCAACAAATTAAACACAGTACCTTTGGACCGGGAATATGTTTTTAAGTTAATTTATTATGATATGTTGATTGATAAAACCTAATACTAAGAGGGCAAACGGCATTGCAATAGAAATGAATATTTGACTCATATACTCATACTTTTATAGCTGAATGGTTGCATTGCTGTGCTTATTCCTTCACAGTCCGCATTTCTCGGCGCTTTTCCCTGCAAGCCAAGCCGGGGCTCGAAGTGTGCTAACTACTTCAGCCTTACAATGTTAACCGTACCAAAATGAAAATGAAGCAAAACTAGTACATTAGTCAGCTATTTATTAGAAAAAAATGCAATGGCAGTTGCGGAAGGGGATTTTTTTCGTTCCCCATCCCATCCAAGTGAAACATATATTTCATTGTCGATATGAAGCAGTTCCCTCATGCAGCAAGGAACATTGGACAGAGATTCGGATTCAGCTTTGAGCGACACCAAAGAAGCGTTAGAATTCATGCAGATGATATAGTTTGCTGGCCGTACTTTTTATGTGTATCTGGTGGATGAACCAAATATAACTAGACAGCGCATGTTGGCTCGACTCCTGAGTGCGATAAGTTAGGCTACAGAATTTGCTCGAGCGACTCGTGTTTTCAAAAGGTGACTCCAGCGCTGGAGGTAACAAGAAATGGAACATGATTTCAAGTAGCAATAAATAAAAATATTATTTATTTAACACCTCATGCAGTGCATTTTGTTTTTGGGTTTATTTTACATATTCTGTAATGTATTGTGCATCGTAAAGTTCGTCCAAAATACATTGAATAAATATTTCGATACATTTTATATAAAGGTCCTATTTTTCAGATTCTAGTTCATATTATTTTTGATGCCTCCATTTTGGAACTGAATTTCCCGCAGCATTGTACAGTATTTCAAAGGAAATAGAAGCTGACGTTACTTATTTTTCTGGATCTCATTCGATCAATGAAACGCTTATTTCGTCCACACGTAGTGAACAATAGAGAATGTCCCACATCATAGAGCACTGATTGGTAGGATGTAAAAGTTAATTTATTCACCATCTATGTTTCTCTGTATGTGTTTAAATTATTTTAGGTCGTAAATGATGTTTTGATAACAACTCACGCTAACAAATTCATAGTACGAGTACTCTGTTTAATATGATATTTCTGTAGCCTTGTGAACATGTTATAATACTTGAATAAATTCAAGTCCTTGAAACCCTTCGTCGCAAGAACTTAAAATCTCAGACTGTGCGGTTTGGCCAAGTTTGCTCTAACCTTCTCCTTCTAAAATAGGACTGATTTATTCCCTATGGCAATCCAGAACATTCCCAATCGTGAGGAAAACACACTCAGTGCATTTGACAAACTTCATTCATCGTGTTCTTTGATGAAAGGGTTCGGAAGTTTTATTTTTTTATTTGCAATGTGCGGTAAGCCAGTGCCTGCCTGTAGTGTGTGTTGTGGTCAATGTTGACTGTCGTTTCCCTGTTGCTGGACAATGTAAATGTTGCTGTGAACGCTGACTACACGGATTCGCATGCCACGGCCTGGTATATATTTTTTTTCCAGAAAAACTTTTTGATACTCTAAACTGCTTTCTCAAATCTTTCAGCTTAGTCGCGATCGGTCGCATATCTCCAAGCGTCTCACACCTTCCCGTTCTGGCAATCTCAGTGCTGTGATTTCTACTTTGACAAATGATCATTCATTTGTACAGTTTTATAATTTTCAAAATTATGTCATGATCTCTAGACGAAAATTTTCTTAAAGATGAGTGTAATGTTCGACCTTTTCATAACATTCTATCCGAGAAGGAACAGCGCTGACAACAAAAAGAAACGGGTCAAGTTTCTAAATGGTCATTAAATGGTCAGATGATTCAATAAATTGAACACTTAGCATCGGAAAAAGAGCTACTCAAAAAGCGCCTTGGCACAGGCAAATCCAGTACCCTTCCTTTACTTCGATCATTGCCTCACAATCTAGGGTCAACCGAACAAAGCAAATCAGAGAGGGCCAATGCATAGTGATTAAATGGCCAAAGAAAATGAATTTGATTCATACTAGTTGGTGAATAGCATGACGTACAGTTCCATTGGAGACTTCTTCTACAACATAAGACAGTGATATTAAGAAAATCGAGAACAAAGTTCACAAACTGGAACAGGACTCGCTGTCTCATGTTATAATGAATCAACGAGCGGCTGTTGATCAAACCTTGATCTAACAACAGCCAATTCAGCAACAGCCACAAACTTACAGTAAAACTGCATAAGAACATGCGACGGCAGTAGCCTCCACATCATGAAACATCAACAGTCTGATCAAAGGAGCCCGTCGAACAGCCCTTGTGAGTCTGAGGACAGAAACCCAAAAAACAGCTGCACCAGCCCCGACAAAGAGCATTGAAAGAGGTAGCATCAACTCTACTTTCCTCGGCGCTACCTTTCATATTTACAGACATCTTGAAAGTGGCATTTGAAGGTCTTGTGGCATTTAAAGGTCTAGTGCATTTGAAATTCTTGTGGCATCCAATGGTATTGGGGCATTTGAAGGTTGTGTGCCATTGAAAGGTCTTGGGGCATTTGAAGGTTGTGTGCCATTTAAAGGTCTTGTGGCATTTGAAGGTCCTGAGACATTTGAAGGTCATGTGGCATTTGAAGGTCTTGTGGCATTTGAAGATCTAGTGGCATTTGAAGATCTTGTGGAATTTGAAGGTCTTGTGTCATTTGAATGTTTTGTGGCATTTGAAAGACCTTGGCATTTGAAGGTGTTGTGGCATGTGAAGGTCTTGTGGCATTTGAAGATCTTGTGGCATTTGAAGGTCTTATGGCATTTGAAGGTGTTGTGGCACTTGAAGGTCTTTTGGCATTTGAAGGTCTTGTGGCATTTGAAGATCTTATGGCATTTGAAGATCTTGTGGAATTTGAAGGTCTATTGGTATTTGAAGGTCATATGGCATTTGAAGGTCTTGTTGCATTTGAAGGTCGGGGGGCATTTGAAGGTCTTGTGGAATTTGAAGACCTTGTAACATTTGAAGGTCTTGTGGCATTAGAAGGTCTTGTGGCATTTGAAGGTATTGTGGCAATTGAAGGTCTTGTGGCATTTGAAGGACTTGCGGCATTAGAAGGTCTTGTGGCATTTTAAGGTCTTGTGGCATCTGAAGGTCTTGTGGCATTTGAAGGTCATGTGGCATTTGAAGGTCATGTGACATTTGAAGGTCTCGTGGCAATTGAAGGTCTTGTGGTCGTCCAATGAAATAAATATTGCTCTTCTTGCCTTCATCAATCGCAACACCATCAGTTCATCACGCCATCTTGGGCAGCGTTGTTCTTCCAACTGAATTCTCTAAGAAAAGCACCCCCCCACCCGCATCACATGATGGGTATTGTATTACCATATAAGTGTATCATCACATAATCACATGATTGGTATTGTATTTCCATAAAGTGTACCACCGCGTCATCACATGATGAGGTATTGTGTTCCTAGAAAATATTACCTCGGCCACCTCACCAACGGAGGGCAATTGTGCCACAACCTGACTACATGATAAGAAATTGTCTTTTATTTAGTGGAATTTGAAAGCAATATGGCCTAGTAAAGAATGTTAGTCGACTGAAGATTTCATTTCTCTATAATGATCCAGCTTTCGGCAAGTGGTTTGATGATATTCATTTTGCTTATTTTTGGACACCCGCTTATTCAAACCCTTGGAGGGCAGTATATTAAACAGAAGGGTTTTCTGCGGATGATGAACTATTACCTATCAATGTGGTTTTGTCACACGACCGCATTGATGATATATCACATATCAATGCACGTGCGTCATCTTTTTCTATCTATAAATGATCCCTTATCAAAATAGTTGATTAATTTTCCTTCCCAAATATTGAGCACTAAAAAGTTGGATAAAAACCCAACATGAATCAGAACAACGAATAGCAAAAAGAGGCTTAGTAGTAACTTCAAAAGATGTGAAAAGTCTCATCCAATGTTTTTCCGCGATCAACTGGACAAATACTTGCCTCATGTTTCATGAGGAACTTCTTGTAAAGGGACGCTGAAGTTCACAACGTTTGCTTAGCAGCCGTAGCCGCCGGTACTTTGTCTGCAAAGGCCAGATGGTTCCCTAGAGACTTGTGCGGAATGAAGGCAAAAACATGAAAGCGATTTAATCTGGCACGACGTTGAATATATTTGCATGAAAACAAGAACAGTGAAGAACAGAGGGCGACCTAACTGCTGTTTTTGCATTTCACAGTATTTCTAAATCAAAATCTGAGATGCAGTTTTCTGAGAACAAGCAAGGAGTTGTACTGTTTTCTGCGTAATAGGCTGGAGAAACAAAGAACATCCAAGGCATTGTTCTATCTTCTGCGTAACAGGGTGGAGAAAGAATGTTCAAAGAGTTTGAGCGCGAGAAATTTAAACAGGACTGGATCTGTTTACCAATAATTATTTAATACGAATACGAATAAATATATTTGAAATGCAAAACAAACTTTAGAGATTCAAGTATAGTTGTTGTATATATAACAATTGCCGAGATTGGTGTATACAATTAATTATTCTTCAACTATTTGCATACGAGGGCCATGAGTGTTGCCTTATACGCATTTGGCATAGGCGATAACAGTCATGGCCGCTGATCGGGGTCCCGGTATACATTGCAGCTCTGGACAGCCGCTGCCAACACGAGATGAATAATTAGGGTTGGGGACCTTTTCCACAGCAGATACTGGGTCATGATCAATAAACAAGGATCATTGCAGGCACAGGTCTATAATAAATGAAACAGGATCATAGGTTTTCCCAAAATACTGAAGGAGACTAAGATCGAAATCGCCTAACCTATCTCGAAAATTTTACCCCCATTCTCTTACAAATGGCATTGCATCTCTTACTCTTATTTCAAATGTATAAAAACTGAAGTGTAATGACAATTACTCACTAATGGCTAATTTGTCTCACCTAAGTCATTACCAAATTAATGGAAACTTTGATAGCGAGTCAAAATAAAGATTTCCTGATATTCAAACATATTGACAGAAGACTCTGCCCGGCTGTGAACTCAATTGTTTTTGTCTGACAAACCTGATACTGATTTTCAAAAATATACGTGAAATCTCCAAAATACGAAATTTCCACTTTTTATGATATTCTTTATTTCCAAAGTGCTTCTAATAAAGTCTCTCACAGGCGATAAGTTAATGAAGTGCAGAATGCCAATATTCGAGGCTGGTTAAATACCTGAATACTATCCTGGCTATCGGATAGACGGCAGCAAGTCGTACCTAATGGAGCCCCCTGACCTTGCAGTAATAACTGAATACTATCCTGGCTATCGGATAGACGGCAGCAAGTCGTACCTAATGGAGCCCCCGGGCCTTGTAGTAATAATTGAATACTATCCTGGCTATAGGATAGACGGCAGCAAGTCGTACCTAGAGGAGCCCCCGGACCTTGTATTAATAACTGAATACTATCCCAGTTCGAAGGTAGACGGCAGCAAGACGTGCCTAATGGAGCCCCCTGACCTTGTAGTAATAATTGAATACTATCCTGGCTACCGAATAGACGGCAGCAAATCGTGCCTAATGGAGCCCCCTGACCCTGTAATAAAATAACAAACGGTGGGCCTCAAGGGTCTGTTTTTCGTTCATTTCTTTTCCAACATTCATAAACAATCTGAATGGAAATGGGCTTTCGTACATTAGTCAGCTTAGAGACGATACCAAGCTTGGAGGAAAAATGTAAACTGAACTTGAATTTTAGCAGATTTAATTATTCTATAACAAAAGTGTCGGTTGGTCAGAAAAATTGCAAATGAAAAAAATATATTAAACATCGATAAATGTAGTCATGTACATAGGTGATCACAGCTCCATGAACGAATATTCAAAGTCTGGAAATAAACTGCTTTCCGTCACCGTAGTGAGAGACATAGCAGTCATCATTAGTAAATATTTGGAAAGTAGCATCATATATAAAAATCTGCTAAAAAGAAAAGGAAACGCTAGGCATGATATCCCGTATTCTCTTTTAGAAGAGCAGATACAGTATTCTTGAGTTGTACAACGCATTCAGAAAACCGCATTTTGAGTACTTTCAACTTATCCTCTCGCTGCGCAATAAATCGCACGAAGACAGATAATCATCGTGTTAAGTGTGGCGTCATTGAATCGTCGAAGATTATGAGGATCACAAAAAACGTCGACCGAACGAGCATTTTTACTCTTGATTGAGAAAAAATAGCCTATAATAATGGCTACACAAATATTGCTAATTGTTTCACGTTCGACATAACGTGAAACCTTTTCATGGATAGAGTTCTTGAGCAATGTCACAAACTTCCAAGGAAAGTTATGAACTGCGGAACAACAGAAACGATCTAGTCACGGCTCATCAAATTCTACGACAACCACCTCAAATTAGCTTTCGGGTATAGTACGATGCAGAAACAGTGCCGGGTATCAATGCAAGCTTGGTTCACGAGAGATGGAACTGAGACGATATCCAGTCAACATCGTGGGTCGGTGGCCTATTCTTCAGGTGATGATTTGAGTCGTTTTAATTTTTATCGTGAATTGCCATTTCCTGATATAACCTTTCCCTTTATTGAATCTTTACTACTGACACTACACAGAAACGTTATGGTCTCTTTAACGTTCTACTTTAGAACTTATCTCCCTAATATCAATAGGCAGTCTAGTTTCGGTCGTAAGGACTGTAATAGGCTTCTAACATTTATGAACACTTGTAAACAGTCTTTGATAGCAGGTAATGATCTATAATCGATGATAATGGTTCAAAGCAGGCACTGGTCAATGATCAATGAACCAGGGTCATAACAGGTACCAGGTACACAGCAGTTATAACAAACGGTCGACCTTGATAAATGAATCTGAAATAGGGGTGTGATGAACAGGCCTGCATCAATAATTAGCCTAGTACAAGGTTCGATTAAGACCGCTGAAAATACGAGACGAATCAAACAATATGGAATCAAATTAAAATCATCACATTTAGGAACAGGGGTACATTTGAGATGGAACACATTAAAAGATACACTACCTGTAACAATATCCAACTAGTTCCTTAGTTGAAGCTGACGTATGGCTGTATCATGCCCATGGAACCACAAAACAAACCTACATAGGAAACTAATAGCAAAAAGAAGAGGGTATCGATGATAGAATAATTAATTTCTCATTCTCAATAAATCATTTTGCCTGATGAAGCATTTGTATCAACCCGGATAAAAAAAATCCTTATGAAATATGATATAATTTGAAATCAACAATTGCTGAAATTAGCGATAAATATTCACTAAGAAAGCTCCCTGGATACGCAGCGTCCTAATGATGAATAAGTCAATATAATATTATGAGTCATGCTGGGGTTGATTCGCCTACTCTAAACTTATACCGGTAATTCAAATTTGCAGGCCCCATCCTAATTTGTTTTTGTGACACAATTGCACGAGTCTGATGCTAAAGTCACCGTAAACAGTTCATTGTTGTTGTTGATAGCTTGTAACTGGACTTCGTTAGTCAGAACAATGCTGATTGAATACCGTTAGTGTAGTTTGATTTTGTATTCGTCGAAAGGCTGAAAAAAACATGTATAACAGAAAAAACAATTTTGGGAGCAATGCCGGAGCAGAGTAATGAAGGGAGGAGGGGAGAATTGAGGGCTTAGAGAGAATGACCGGAGGGGGAGGGATGAGGGTGGGAGGTGAAGAGTGAAGGGAGAAGTGAAAGTGTGGGTCACTATGGAAGTATGAGGAAAACTGGAAGTGCGGGTAGTTATGAGGAAGAAGGATGTAATGAGTGAGTTGGGATAAATGAGGGAATGAAGGTAACCGAGGGAACGGGGAAAAATAAGGGCTTGGGGAAACGTGCGTGTAGGGAAACAATTAGGATGTTGAGGTAATAATCGAGGGCTTGGAGAGAAATGACGGTGTGAAAGTAGAGCGTGTTAGAAGCAACAAGCGTTTGGGTAAAAATCAGGATGTGGGGAGTAATGAAGGTGTGGAAAGTTAAGGGTGGAAGAAACACAAACGAGACGAAAGAGTAATGAATGCGTTGAACATATCTGTAGGACACCATGACTCTGTGGGACACCTTGACTCTGAGGGACACTTTGACTCGGTGGGACACCTTGACTCTGTGGGACACCTTGACCCTATGGGACACCTTGACTATTTATATTTTGCTGTATCACTGAAGGAAAAAGTTTTGAAACGGAAAAATACACAAATGGAAACCAAACTTCTGCTAAATCATTTCATTTTCAATTTTATTATCTTCACAACCTAATTTTTCAGTTAAGACATAAATGACAAAATTGTGAACGAAAACCGCTGTTAGTTTGGAAGAGTTAATTGTTGCATCAAACTCATGAGCGAAGGGACTTATCGTTGAATGGCCTTGTTCAACTTAAAATACAAGTAGAGACCTAAACCAAACTGGCTGTTGAAGGAAGTCGGAAAGTGAAGAGGGTTTCATAATAGCAGCCTTTATACGAGGGCATGTTAATACGAGGGCTTCATACCAGGTCTTCGTATTACGAACTCTTTATCAAACGAGGGCTTTAAACGAGGGTTACATACGTGGGCTTGAAAATACAAACTCTCCATTATATGTGGTTTTCAAACGAGGGGTTATTAATTATCACAGTTATCCAGGGTTCATCAATTCAATAAGTCTGTTTCAGTCATTGAAAGGATTTATATATATAATATATATATACATATATAC